>CM021105.1:511437469-511553443 GCA_007115665.2 Sequoiadendron giganteum
ATGGCCAATAATATCCCAAACGGAGGAGTTTCTTAGCTAGAGTCATCCCACTCGAGTGAGTACCACAAATACCCTCATGAACCTCTTGTAGGGCTGTTTCAGATTTGTTGTGTTCTAGACATTGGAGTAAAGTACCATCAAGACCTCGATGATAAAGTATGTCATCGATTAAAGTATGTCGTGCGGATTGGCGGATGAAGTTTCTTTTCTAGTTCCTGGATAAGTCAGGAGGAAGGACATTTTTTTTCAAATAGGTATAGATTATTTCATAGATGGAGGTTTCTGTGGTTCGATATGGCAGATGGTAGCAGATTCTTGATTATTATGGGAAGGACATAATACTTGTTCTACCATAAACTCATAACAAACACGTTTCTCAAGCAATTGTAGTAATGAAGCAATCATAGCCATATTGTCCGCAACTTTGTTCTCAGCTCTTGAAATTTGATCAAACTTGATACTGGCAAAGAACTATTTCAGATTATCTATTTGTTGCTTGTAGGGTCTCAACTTTTTATCTTTGGTTTGATATTCGTCATTTACTTGATAAATAACTAATTGAGAGTCCCCATATACCTGTAAGTCCATGATTTTCCATTGAATAGTTGTTTTGACCCCAATGATCAATGCTTCATATTCTACCACATTATTTGCACACTGGAACATTAATCGATATGACTTTGGAATTGTGTGACCTTGTGGAGAAATGAACAATATTCCTACTCTTGATCCTTGCTGTGTATATGATCCATCAAAATACAATACCCATTGTTGGAGTATTATTGTCATAATATCTGCATCTAGAAACTTCGTTGTCATTGGTCGATCATCTGGTAGAGGAGCCTTTGCTAATTGTTCAGTGATTGCCTGACCCTTGATTGCATTTCTCTCTATATATTGAATGTCAAATTCACTTAATATCATGACCCACTTTTCTAGTCTACCTGTTAGGGCAGCTTTACTGAGTAGATACTTTAAAGGATCGATCTTTGCTACTAACTTGATTGTATGAGTTAACATGTAGTGTCTCAACTGCTGAGTAGCGAATACCACTATCAAGCAAAATTTCTCTATGAAAGTGTAATTGATTTCATATCCATTTAATGTCTGGCTGATATAGTAGATGGCATGTTCTTTCCCTTCATTATCCTCTTGTGCTAAAAGTGCCCCCAATGAGATATCTGTTGTAGCAATGTATAGTATGAGTGGCTGTCCTTCCGTGGGTGGCATGAGAATGGGTGGTGACATGAGATACTACTTGATTTGATTGAATGTTGTCTCACACCCTTTGTCCCATTTGAAAACAATGTTCTTATGCAATAGATGATTGAAAGGATGACTTTTATCCGCCAGCTGGGAGATGAATCTTCTGATTGATTGGAGCCTCCCCTGTAGTGATCTGAGTTGACTTATGTTCCTAGGAGGTGGCATTTTCATTATTGCTTTGAATTTTACTAGATCTACTTCTATACCTTTTTCTGAGACAATGTACCCTAGCAGTTTTGCTGATGTAACCCCGAAGACACATTTCTTGGGGTTTAACCTGTTATTGAATTTCTCCATCCATGTGAAGATTTTGTCTAGGATATGCAGATGTCCTTCCCTAGTAGTAGATTTTTCCAATATGTCATCCACGTAATCCTCCATGAAGGTGTGCATCATATCATGGAAGATTGTCATCATTGTTCTTTGATAAGTGGCTCCTGCGTTCTTTAGACCAAATGGCATGAAATTCCAGTAGAAGGTTCCCCATGGGCATGTGAAATTTGTCTTTTCCTGATCTTCGGGAGCTATTTTTATCTGATTGTATCCTGAGAAACCGTCCATGATTGACAAGATGGCATGCCTTGCTGTCAAGTCTACGATGATGTCTATGTTTGGTAGTGGGAAATCATCCTTCAGACACGCTTTATTCAGGTCCCTAAAATTTGTGCATATTCTGATACTATTATCTGGTTTTGAAATAGGTACAAGATTTGATATCCATTTGGCATAATCTATAGACCGTATGAATCCAGCATCCAATAATTTCTTTAACTCCATTTTGACCATCAATGCGATGTGAGGATGCATTTTTCTTAACTTTTGCTTGACAGGCTTGATTCCTGCGGGAAAAGATAAGTGATGCATAAGAAGATTTGAGTCTAAGCCTGGCATATCGGAATATGACCAAGCGAAGTTGATGCTTCTTTGTTTAAAGAATTGAATGAATGCTAGTCTTTCTTGTTCTATCATAGATTCTGCCAGATGTAGGATTTGTGCCTTGTCTCCAGTGCCAATATTCACAGACTGTGTCAGTTCTACTAGAACTGATGATCTTTCATGATAGTGTTCTGGAAGAGTGTCAAATCTTCCATCCTTCAGTGCCTCAGAAAGGTTTTCACTGTTAGATGCGTTCTTTATTTTTACTTTTTCCAAATCTAATGCTGCCATTGAATGGTTTTCACCATTAGATCTATTTTCCCTGTTGTTATTTTTGCAACTGGAAGATTTGACACCCTCCTACCAAGTTATGTTGTTATGATTATTACAGTCAGAAGTTGTACCAGGTTCGACATGACATAGGAAGTTTATGATGGCATCATCATTTGTAAATACTGGTATATTCAAAGGTTTGATAGGTTCCCAGTCAATGAGTTTAGGATGGATTAATGGCATTTGATTATCAGATTTTTGCAAGGCGGTGTTTGTAAGGGTGTGGACAACCATTTTGTCATAATCGTTTACTTGAATGTCAAGGTCTGTGATGGTACTTTCTTCCACATCGCCTAATCCACTTGAAGTCTGCTCGTCCCCACTCGAATCATCGATATCTAGTGAGCCTTCTACGAGTGGTCTAGACCTAGAAACTTGGCCCTCCTCATGCGTAGGTGCATATTTTTGGATTACATCAACTTGAATATCAATGAAAAATAGATCAGAATATAATGCCCATTCATATTCATTTGAGTCTGTTTCGGAGCCATCCCGAAACTAAAGGATATTTTCTATAGCTGTCTTTGTTAATTCTTGCTTCTCTTCCTCAGAGTATCCTAGCCCTGGCTTCTCTTTCATGTGGAGAGTGAGGGGTGTAATAGGCTTTGTGATTCTTGCTTTTCTTAATCCAATGGGTCCTTGTCCTTCATATCCCATCTTTTCTAAAATAGCCTTTCCTTTTCCATATTGATCGGTGTTGATGGAAATTTTTTTGATACTGACATCTGATGTAGAGGGCTCCTCATCTTTGTATAGCCAATCCAGGATTGCTTTGTTGCTTATTTCATCCTCTATTGTACCATTTTTGACAAACCTTTCATCTAGAGTTGTAACTGGTAATGATGATTGAGACTTGATCATAGATGGTTGACCATATGTTCTAGGAGATAGCATTAAATGTGATAGGTTAAGTGATTGCTCCATTGAATATGTGCCCATCCCTTTGTCCTTCAGTTGGATTTGTTCTTGGAACTTGTGTGATAAAGAAGGTTGTTGATCTGGTTTATCTGTTGATTGAATTTCCACAGGACTTGTCTCTATTTCTTTACCTTTCTTTTCGACCCATTTAGTAGTGATGCTTGGACGTTGTTCGTCTTTGGATGATGATGCTTCCCTGTTGTGTGGTATGAAGGTATCTTGAGAGATCCTAAGGGTGTCACAATGTTGAGGGTGATTGTAATCATTAGATATAGTCACCTCTCTTCCATTTACTGGGAACTTCAAACATTGATGATATGTCGAAGGTACAACTTGCATTTCATGGATCCATGGTCAGCCCAAGAGAATGTTGTATGTTAATTCTTTCTCCAACACTTGACATGCAATATGTTTCATCATGGGCCCCACTTGGATGGGTAATACAATCAAGCCTTTAGATGATCTCTCTTCTTCATCATATGCTATAATAGCCATTTTCTATGAGAATCAATAGCATCATCTGAATATCCTAGTGCACAAATTAGCTTGAGAGTGCAAATATTCAGACCAGCTCCCCCATCTATTAAGACTCTCTTGACGTGGTGATTGTGGATTAAGACCTCAATATGGAGTGTCGTATTATGGAGATGGTTCAATGAAATATCATCCTGTTTGGAGAATGATAGACAATGTGGGGTAGTCAAATGTCCCACCATAGCTTGAAATTGGCACACATCTAGATTATTTGGTACTATAGTGGCAACTAAAGCTTGTTCAAGAACCTCCTTATGTGAGGGTGATATTTTAAGGAGCTCTAGTATGGATATCTGGGCAGGAATCCTTTGCAATTGATCGACGATGTTATAGTGTGATGGAGGTGGAACTGCGTGTGTAGACCCAATTCCTTTTAACATGACCTTGGCTTGCCCCCTAGTCATTACATTTACTGGTTGATGCTCTTGATGTTCTCTAATTTTTATGACATTGATTTGATTATCAGAGTTTGATATGTTTGAGATTAAGTCCAATGGAGTAGTGTTGTTGATTCTGGGTCCGTCAATGTTGTGGCGAACTATATGATCACTCTCTATTCCAGATAGACAATGTATTGTCATGTCAAAGACATGGTTGATATTCTTCCCTTTTTTGTTTGAAGATGAAGATGCTCCTTTGTCATAGTTGGGCAAAGGGTCTTTGAAAGCTGAGTGATTGTTGTTGTTTTGCGATGTTTCCACGTATGCTTTATTGTTGTCAATCAAATCTTGTATTGCGTGTTTTAACTCCATACAGTCGTTAGTTTTGCGACCCTTGTTGTTATGGAAGTTGCAATAATCAGCATCATTCCACCATGGTGGTTTGACCTTAGGATCCCAGAATCGGGCTTCTCTTGCAGTGATAAGACAACTAGTGACTAGTTCTTTCATTGCGAATTCTATCGATTGGCCTAAAGGTGTGAACCTTCGCCGATTTGATGGTTTCTGATATGGTTGCGCCTTGACAATCTCGTTGTTATGTATGATATTTGGCTTGAAAAGTTGATCATTGTTTTGATTCTTTGATGCTGATGTTGTCAAGTTAAAAACCGGTTTGACATTTGAGGAATTGTTTGTTGTTTCGTTGATACTCGTGTTGCGATTCTTTTGCCAAAATTTTGGCTTATCACTACTTGAGTATTGATTTGAGGAGTTACTTGTGTTGTTTGATTTATCGTTAAAATGTTTTATAAATTCTCACTTGACCAATGCTTCCACAATTTTGAGATCGTTTTTGATGACTTTCTCAAATGTGGGAGGGCATTGTAGTTCCAGTCTATAACTCATTTCTTCCGTTAAGTTGTTGATAAACAATTCTATCTTTTCTTCCTCCAGAATTGATCTAGGATATCTAGCAAACAAGCGTCGCCATCTTTGGAGAAAAGATAAGAATGTTTCCCCCTTGTTTTGCTTTAGATTATAAAGATCCTTGATTGTTACATCGTGTTGGATGTTGAAGGAGTATTGAGAGATAAATCTGTTGACGAGTTCCTCAAAAGTTCTGATACTGAGTTTTAACTTTGAAAACCACTCCATGCATGATCCTCCCAAACTCCTTGGGAATAGTCTCATTAAATATGTCTCCTCTTGCGCAAAATCAAGACTCATTGTTTTGAATTCTCTGATGTGATCAATTGGATCCGTTCTACGATTATACTTATCGTGTTTTGGGATCTCACAATGTCTTGGAAAAGGTATCAAGATGACCATTGCGTTGAAGGGATAAGGACAAATGTCCTATATTGCATATCTCTTGGTAGTCCCTTTTGTCATATCTTGTATTTTCTATTGTAACAGCTGCATTTGAGATGTTAAAGCAGTAACTGGATCTATCATTTGCGTTGGTTGCAAAATTTCAGCCTCACTTGTGGTAGGTGCTTCCTTTAGATGGTTTACATCAAAGTCTTTGGGAAGTTTGGCACTTGATTCAGCCAACATCAAAAGATATTTCTCCATATCTTGTTCTAGAATCTTTTCCATAAATATATGGAACTTAGGATCTTGTTGCACTGCTTGGATGTCCTCTGGAGTGATGTTATTTTTATCATTTCGGTTCAGATTGTTCCAAGGATTTTCCTTTGCCATTGCTTGGGATTTTAAAATTTCTTGTTCTAAGAATCTCTATTTTTGGGAACTAGTGAAGATTGGCATACAAAATTTAACCCTTTCTTCTGAAATGTTGATCTTCTATGCTGAAAATGTCAATTGAAACTTTTAACAAAGTCAAATAAGATGACAGATCTTATTGATGAGACTATGTTAAAAATTTGATTCCTATACTTAGTTTTGTGATGAAGGATGATAATATCCTGATGATGAAAATTTAGTGTAGTAATCATTTTTGTATTGATTTTGACATTTGTGATTTGCAAGATCTTGTTTTCAGTTGATAAGATTGAAATTTTGTATAAACCTATCTATTTTCGGTCTCTAGACGGTGATTCTGATAAAAAAGAAATTTAATTCTGATGAAAATTGTGGATAAACTAACAGACTAATTGATTGGTAAAAATTTTGAACTCTCTGTTTTGAAAACGCTAAAACAAAGAACAAAAATGCTATTTACCAAAAGTGCTAAAACAAAGTGCCGAAGCGTTGAAATAAGTGACAGAAGCGCTAATTGACAATAAGCGCTAAAACAGTGTCTGGAAACACTGTAGGATTTGATGAAAGCGCTGAAATAGTGCCCGAAAGCACTGTGAAATTTCATAGAAGCGCTATTTTACTGAAAGTGCTAAAATATAGACTGGAAGCACTGAAACAGTGCCTGAAAGCGCTATTTCCCAGAAGCACTAAAACAGTGACCAAAAGCGTTGAAACAGGTTTCTAGAATGCTTAAAAATAGAAGTTTTAAAAATTTCTATTGTAAAATTTGATCTGGCCTTGTGGCATACTGTATGAGGGATTGCATAAGATAAGAAGGATGTATGCACTGACTACGGTTGTGATATTGAGTGAGAGATCTTCTTTGAAAGAAGGCTTGTGAATAGAGCGGTTCTACAGCGTGATCTAATGTGTGACCCCTAGCAAAATCGTGATATAGGTGAATGAATGTTCTATGTTGTAAGAAGAGTTTCCAATTTTGATATGGAAAACGTTGTTTTCTCAATTTATTTCTATAACCGAGAGGTTTCTTGGGCCTTGTGACTTTGATTTCTCTCTTGACAAACGTGGTGGACTTCCACTTTCGCAGCATGGATTTTCTGATATATTTTGACTTTGTTGGTTTTCAGGATGATCTTAAATCTGATTTTAATGAATTTGTAAAAACATAGCAAACAATTTTGAATATTTTTAACTGAATAGATCGTGTATGTTCAAGAACCACGAATGATTCTTATTGATTTTGACGGGTTGTTTTAACAATTGTACACAAATCAAATAGACTCACACTTAAGGACAAGTAGGTCATCATTATACTCACAACCCACATCTTGAATTACGTTGACTCACACAACCGTGTCACCCCCTAGAGGGTGCTCATGTTTTTGTCATTGCCAGGTGCGTACTCAAAGTGACGGAAGTGGATACTGAATCCCTTGAGCAAGCAGTCCTTGGTAATTATATGGTGAGTGTCTTGGGGGAAAATTATTCCCTCCCCTTACACCGTGAGTATGACAATGTATGGATACTGACTTGGCGAGAAACTACTCTATGGTTCATAGATAGGGTTCCGTTCGGTGCAGAAAATAGATAAAATCCCTCAGGAGACCTCCCAATCTTTAGAACAAAGATTTTGGGGATGGTTATCTTGCTCACTACCGTCAAGTTGGACTTTCATCAACAACTTGCATTTTTATTATAGTGGGTTGGAAAACCTGGCTTTGGTTGTCCCCACTTAGGTCGTTCCCTTAGGGTGAGTACTTTTTCCCACTACGACAGGCCTGCTAAAGGTTTTAATAAAGTGTAAATGACATGAAGTAAAAGTGAATCTGGCACTTTGGTCACCCAGTCAAGGGGAGAGCATAAGCCTAATCACCACAAGCATAACATATAAGTTTGTCTTATTTTAAGCTCAAAAGGAAATTTTCTAATCTATGTGAAGGTGTTGCTTCACAGAAATCATGAAGTTCTTTTTAACTTCTACTGTAAGAATGTGATGACTATCCTAGGATTGATAGATTTTCTTAAAGAAAAACAAGAAAGTGACTATCCTAGGATTGATATATTTTAGGAACTTTGAAGTGACTATCCTAGATTGATCAATTTTAGTCCAACTATAAATAAAAATAAAATCTGGCCACGGATGCGTCGGATCCAGACTGACTTTACAAAAGTGCTAGAATATTTCCCCGAAGCGCTAAAATAGTTACCTGATGTGCTAAACCCCGAAAGCGCCGAAATAGGACCCCAAAGCATTGAAGTTTTCCCTAGAAGTGCTAAATTACCCAATGCGCTAAAATAATGACCTGATGCGCTAAAACAGTGATCGGAAGCACTTAAATTGAAAGTGCTAAAACAACGACCAGAAGTGCTAAAAACTTTAATGAAAGCGCTACAAGAAAAACATGCCGAGAACCTGCGTGACACTTTCCAAAAAATTGATAATTTTGATAAAATTGGGGTTAATGGACCACGGTGGGTGCCAAATTGTAAGTGTGAATATGATTAAAACACTTCGTAATACAACATTATATCAATAGACAAGTTAAATGAATCAATTCAAAGGAATTATCTATCAAAAGCGTTATCTTGCTCTCTATCTCCAAAGATTTATTAAATCAAGATTGCTCTCAGATCGTGAGTGCACTATGATTGTTGAAATGGCTATTCAAAGAACGAGATGATAATAATGCAATACTAAATGATAAATAATGTAAACTAACATATGTGAAACAAATAATTGCAGCTACAGGAGGCAGCCATGGTTGAAAACTTGATTGCTTGATGCTTGATGTGTGAATGCTTGATGCTTGATGCTTGAATTCTTGTAGAGTAAGAGTGCATAAACTTGATTAATTGGATCCTTTATTGGTTCAATGAGGCTTGTATTTATAGATTTCCTGGTTGTAAAAATGTACAGGGAAAGCTTTGAAAGGCTTGGATTCAATCTGGAGAATTGAATGGTGAGAGATGGAGGAGATTGAGAGAAAGATGGAGATTGTCTCTACCCATGAAAACACCAGGAAAGAGAAGAGGAAGGATTGATGGAGGAGGATTGAGAGATCAAATTCCAAATTTGTCTCCAATTTGTCTCCAAAACTTCCCGTGAAGTTTCAATCAATTAATTTTGACATGATTTTGACATAAATTAGACATAGGATATCTAATTCATTTTTGAGAGAATATAGATGGAATATTCTTTGTGCTTTAATTCAAATATTTTTGATTTATTTAAATTAGCAAAAGAGGGATAAATAATTTAATAAAACAAACTATAGGATAGTTGTTTCTTAAATTAGACAGAAGAATATGACAATTAATTAATAAAGTGTTTTGTCTTTATTTAATTAATTCAAAATGGATGTGATAGATTGAAATAGGGATTTGATAATTAAATCGAACAAAGTATTTAATTTTGTTTATTTAATTAAGATGAATATTAAATGTGAACTATATAAATAAATATTTCTATTTATTCAATAGTAGAGGAAATTATGATAATTAATCAAATAATTTGTATTTAATTAATCAAATGCTGCATACCAATTTTAGGTGTATACAATAACATGTACTTCCAAATACCTTAAATTATTTAATAGTAGGAGTCTTACCAGTCCACAACTTATAAGGGGTCTTAGTGATGTTACCTCTGATCTAAACTTTGTTAAGAATGTAAACACCAGTGTGGATTGCTTCTCTCCAATACACCTCAGGAACATTTTCTTCTTTCATCGTAGTTCTAGTAGCCTCTTGAATAGTTCGGTTCTTTCTTTCCACAACTCCATTATGTTGATGGGTTCTAGCAGCAGAATAATATATTTTTATGCCATGCTCTTAGAAGAATGCATTGAACTCACTAGATGTAAATTCTCCACCTCTATCAGACCTTAAGCATTTGATTTTTAGATTTTCATCATTTTCTACTCTTTCCTTAAACACTTTGAATCTATCAAGAACCCGAGCCTTTTCTCTAATAAATTCCACTCAGGTCATTCTAGAGTAATCATCAATTAAGAGCATAAAGTACCTGTCACCATTTAGGCTTCCTGTTCTTGTAGGAACACAAAGGTCTATATGGATTAATTCTAGCATTCCAGTAGATGATTGACCCTTTCCTTTAAAACCATTTCTTGTCTATTTTCCTATTTGACAACTTCTACAAATTGAGTTTAAAGGCTTTACGATTCTAGGTAGATCTCTCACAACTTCTCTAGAACCGATCTTGATCAAATTATCAAAATTCACATGTCCCATCCTCTGGTGCCAGAGCTAACTGTCATTAATTTGAGAAACAAAACACTGACCATCACCACCCTTAAGTTGATAGATGTTTCCATGAGTTCTTATTCTAGATGTTACCATAGTTTTAGATCCTTTTCTGATCTCACAAGTGTTATCTTGAAATACAAGCTTAACACCTTTGCTGAACATTTGTCCAACACTGAAGAGATTATACCTTAAACCCTTTAAATAATAAACATCGTCAGTATTATGTTTTCCATAAAATATAATTGTTCCTTTACCAACAATTGTAGCACCAAAGTCATCTCCAAACATAACTATTCCTCCATCATACTTCTCAAGTTTATTAAAATTACTCTTATTTCCAGTCATGTGATTTGAACATCCACTGTCATTTACCCAAAAGTCTTCATCTCATTTTTCATGAAAAGTAGTTACTAGAGTACCTTTTGTTTCATCCTTTTGTGTTTCTGGACTAGCTTCCTTTGCACATATTCCATGGTTAGTAGATACAACTTTACTTTCTAGGTCTAGAAACAAAAAATCATCTTTATCTTCCTCATAGTCAGATTCATCATTAAAAATCCCTATATCTTCTTTTACATAATACAATTTCTTGAAATTCCTATCCTTTTTGTCTTTGTAATTGTTATTACTATCCTTATTCTTCTTTTGTGTAGCTCTATTAGGAGATCTTGATGCATAATGACCAATATTTCAACAACTGAAACACTTAAAAGGTAACTTACCTTTGTATTTACCAGTACCTTTCTTCAATCTCCTTGCGAAGTTTTCTTCCAAATATTCTAGATCATCTGAATTGTCACCCATCTTCATTTCTTTAAAGGCTGTTTCAGTCTTCTCCTCGTCTCTTGAAAATTTTATCATTTCAAATGCATTCAGGACACCAAATAGATGCTCCTTAGTAAATGTATCTGGATCATATTGTTCTTCAAGAGCAAAAACTTTGTCACTGTAATTGTTTGGTAAGGTCATCAAGATATTCTCAATTATATCTTCATCTGTCATGGTACCACCTTGAATTTTGATCTTTGTTGCCATAAGTTCAACTCTCTGATAATAGCTTGCAATGTCTTCTCCATCTTCTATTCTTAAATTCTCAAATTTTTGCTGAGTAGTTAGTCTTCTTGACAACTTTATTCTATCATTCCCTTCATAAATGTCTTTTAATTTTGTTCATACTTCATTAGTAGTAGCTAGAGAAATAACTTTTGTTCTTTTAGTTTTAGATAAGGCACTAAAGATAGCATAACTTGCTCTTTCATTCTCTTCAAAAGCTGCAATCTCATCGATAGAGGAAGGACCAATTGTTGGTATCACATACTTTGTCTCTACAACTTTCTAGGTGTTGAAACTAAGTGAAATTAGATAACTTCTCATCTATTCTTTCTAGTCACTCTAATCAGCTCCATCAAAAATAGGAATCTAGAACTTGTGCACCATCTAATCTACCTCAAGCAGTTAAGATTTTCACTGAGGAACCAGAGCTATGATACCGATTGTTGAAATGCACAAGACAACTGAGAGGGGGGGCGAATCCATTTTATCAAAAAAATTTACTTATTTACTTAATCTTTTCACCTTATCTTCAATCTATTTTTAAGTGTAAAAATGGAATTCAAATAAAAAAAAGAAAACACCAAAGACACCAAATTTACATGGAAAATCCAATGAGGGAAAAAACACGATGAGGATTAGCTCACAATATAGTAGTAATGCGATACCAAATACAAAGGCTCATTGCCAAAGGGCTCACTACCCAAATGCAAGGGGTCAATGCCTTCAAAAGATTCACTATCCATAAAGGAGGCTCACTTCCTACAAAAGAATAAAGAAATAAATAAATGAAGATCCACCACTAGGGTTCCAAATATTCATAACCTGATCAGAAGATTGTAGATGCAACCAACTCAATGCTTTCAGGAATCTATCTCCTTAAAGTACTGTTGCCTCAATTCGCTCTTCCAGTCTCTAATTTTTTTAGTTGTTCACACACTTCACTTAATTTATCAATTCATGGATGGATGGATATGAAATTCACCACAACTTGATTTAATTTTATACCATCTTCAACCTTAGAAACATTCTCTAAGGTTGGCTATAAAATTTCATTTACAAATTCAAACTAGGTCGACTACTCAACATTTGTGTGGTGGATAAGAATGAGAGAGGACCAATTACATATTTAGTTTATGACCCAAACAAAATCTTGGATCAAGCGCATGATTTCTTAGGTCGATGCAAAAACCTAATGTACCATGTAAACACTAGGTCAACCAAACCTAATGAAAACACCAATGATCTTTGAGGTACACACATCTCTAGCAAGTTAATATCATGTGGATCACTCAACACACTTCACCAAAAAATTAACCATTTTTGAGAAAACCTCAGGTACATCCGCAACAATTTCAACAAACTCCATTTGCAGAGAACTCTTCACCAGTCCACCCAGACCAACTAGTAAAAACATAGGAGGTTTGGAGCAAGTCTTTCAGAGTGCCAAACCACAAACAAATTTTTCAAAACATAGAAAACATCAGAAAGATTCATTTCCCAGATCTGTAAGATTTAAAACCAAATATTACAAGACTATGGAGCCAAAACATTTCTCCTAGTCCACAAACAGATAGTTCTGCCAAACCAGTTCACACACTGGTGAACACATCTTCTACTCTCTATTGACCCAAAACCTAAAAATCAAGATATACAATCCATTTAAGCTTATGAAAAAACTTACAAATCCACACAGGCATAGGATCAACATAGGAGAAAGGAGCACAATACTAGAGCACACTCAGAGCACACTTTAACACTACTTTCATTATTTCTCAAATTTTCTCAAAAGCACTTGGCGAAAACACAACTACAACCTCTCATCTATAAAAATACCATTTATACTCAACTTGAACTATGTTGACATCAATAAAAATATTAATGACAACACCATCAAACACATCCATACTTGCAACACTAAATTTTTCCTTGAGGAAGGATCATTTTCCACTGCCATTTATCAACCAAGATCTTGATTCTTTGGTAGGAAATAAATATTTTTAATTTCTTGATGGTTTTAGTGGTTATAACCAGATCAAGATTGCACTAGAAGATCAAGATAAAACCATATTCACCTACCCCTAGGGAACCTATGCATATTCTATCTTACCTTTTGGTTTGTGCAATGCTCTAACTACCTTTCAAAGAGTAGTACTCAACATATTTTCTGATTTTGTACATGATGACATGGAGATATACATGGATGACTTCACCACTAATGGTGAAAGTTATGAGGAAGCTCTCAATATCCTAGGAAAAGTGTTAAAAAGGTGTAAGGAACACAATCTATCACTCATCAATGAGAAGTGTTTGATGATGATGACATAGGGAATAGTATTGGGACACTTTATATCCAAAGCAGGAATCTAGGTTGATCCACATAAAATTGAGATAATATCTATATTACCTGTCCCTCAGAAACAAAGAGATATTAGGAGCTTCCTTGGCCATGTAGGTTACTATAGGCGGTTGATCAAATATTTTAGTAAGATTATTGCACCTTTATTTGTCTTGCCGAGTAAGGACATTGAGTTTGAATGGAACTCCGAATGTCAAAACTCCTTTGAAGAACTAAATAAATCTCTTACTCAAGCACTACAGTTGAGAGGGCCAAACTGGACTCTCCCATTTTAGATTCATGCAAATGCGTCAGATTTTCTATTAGGGAAATCTTGGGTCAAAAGGATGGCAATAAGGAGTATGCAATTTATTATATCAACAAGAATATTCAAGGGGTAGAATTAAACTACACTGCAATAGAAAAATATATGCTTGTTGTTGTTTATGCTATTAATAAATTCAGACACTATATTGCAAGCTATCCAATCTTTGTCCATACAAATCATACAATAATTAGGCATTTGATGAACAAGCCATTAGTTGGGGGTAGATTGGTAAGATGGCTACTTGTCTTACACGAATTTGACATTACCATTGTAGATAAACCTGGAAAAGAAAATGTGGTGGAAAATTTCCTATCAAGACTACCAACACAATCCATTGAAGGAGTGGTGGATGATTCATTTCCTTATGAACACTTGTTTACTTTGCAAGTACAATTAGCTTGGTATGAAAATACTGCTAACTATTTAGTCACATGATAGATTCCACCACATTTCTCACCAAGAGAGAAGAGATAGCTAGTTCATAAATGTTTTCCTTAGTCCCAAATATCTAGTTTTCTATTTATACAGGGCCTGATAACATTATGAGAAGATGCATTAGAGAAGATGATATTTTTGATATCATGAAAGCACGCCATGATGAGCCATGAAGAGGTCATTTTGTAGCAAATATAATAGCTTTTAAGATCCTCACAATTGGCTATTATTAGCCTACTTTACATAAAGATTCTATTAAATATACCAGGAGTTGTGATAGGTGTCAAAGGATGGGAAGGCCAACAAAGAGTGATGAGATTTCCTTACAACCTTAGTTGACATTGACACCTTTTGACAAATGGGGTTTAGAATTCATTGGTCCAATCTCTCCTACCTATAATTACAAGGAATATATACTTGTTTGTACTGATTACTCGATAAAATGGGTGGAAGTTAAGATCCTACAGTTTTACAGAGATGGTAATGTGGCTAAGTTTTTATATGAAGATATTTTTACTAGGTATGGAGTACTTAAAGAAATAGTCACTGACCAAGGGCCCCAATTTACTTTTGATCTAATCACCAAGTTGGTTGTGGAATACCAAATCAGACACAAGAAATCAACACCCTATCATCCATAGGCTAATGATCAAGTGAAAGTTACAAATAGAGAGCTTGAAAATATTCTCACCAAGATAGTGCAATTGCATAGAAAATATTGGGTTTCAAGGTTACTTGAAGTAGTCTAGGCATATAAGACTACATGGAAAATAACCATTGGGTTTACACCCTATGAGTTAGTTAATGTCAAGACAATAGTCCTTCCCAATGAGTTTGAATATAAAAAATTGAGGAAAATAGTAGAATTGGGAATGAATTTAACTAAATCACAAAAGGAAAGGTTGCATTCTTTGAATGGGCTCGATGAGATAAGAATGGAAGCTATAGAAATCCAAATTTGATCACTTCCATATGATCAAAATCATCTATTATATTCATCTATTCCATTAACAATGATTAAATAATTTATTTAATCATTATTTTATTTTTTGCCTAAGGTTCCTAAAGTATGTAATTAAATAAATTAAATACTTTAGCTTACACCCTGTTCTTCTCTAAATTAAATAAATATGACAAATTATTTAATTTAGTCTTTTAACCCATTTGGATTAAAATCAATTTTTAATTCCCCTTTTTCTCTCTCCTTGTCACATTCTCCATAACCCTCTTCTAATCCGGATTAAATTAATTAATCTGTGATTAGGATGTGCACCACTTAATCTTGATTAAGTGTCACATCCTCCATAATCTCCCACTTGCCTCTAATCTCTCATTAATTATCCTAATCCTGTGTTTGCACAACCTTAATCAAAATCATTAGCCACATTTAGCTTACCTTTTCTGGTCAACCTTCCCACTTACCATTTTTAGCTTGGACTCCCTTCCCCATGTGAATTTTTAATTCACATTTATTTAACCAAGGTTCCTCTCTTCCCCATGTGAATTTTTAATTCACTTTTGTCTTTCCAAGGTCTTCCTCATCCCCCATGCAAATGTGACATGTCATTTTACATGTGCCCAAGGCTTCTAGAACCTTGGACTTGTCACATCACCCACATGTGACAAATCTCCAGCTTTTTGGAGACCTCCTTTTATCCAATAAACTCTCCATTGAATGTAAATTTTTAATTTACATTTATTTTTTTCACACACTTCCCCTTTTCCCATGGAGATTTTTGAGGAATTCTAAAATTCCTCAAAAGTCTTTTTCATCCTCATTTGGGGACAAGAAGTTCCTTTTTGAGGAAATATTATCATCCCCTAAGGTACCTCAAAGGTACTTGTCCTTCATCCACCTCATGTAATTACCTTCCAGCTCTTTTCCTTTTCTTCCACCTCATTTCCACATCACTCCACCCTAAGACATCTCACCTTCCACATGTCAAGATGTGAGGGCTTGTGAGTCCTCAACTCACCATAGCCCTTCATCTTGATCTTTGTTGGATCAATCCCAACTGTTGAATTCTCTAGAGAATTCAAATTAGCCTATAAATATCCCCTCATTTCGCTCATTTTAGGGATCAAGTCTTTTGAAACAAAACTCTTGCAAAATTGTCATTTGAGCTCTCACCTATCATAGCACTTAGCATCATCAATTCATCTTGCATCCATTCAAATCCATTGCCATCCAAGGAGCACATAATTCTTGAAGAATCAAAGGGCCAATCAAGGAAGGAGCAAAAAAGGAAAGGTATAACCAACTTCAATCATCAATTGTTTTATCTTACTTCTTTGCTTCATCATTTTCTTAGGCTAATCTTATTGAGGTGTCCTCTTTTAGTGTTAATGATTTTGTTATTGCATCATTAGTTTTGTTTAGCATCTCACATTAGGAGTAGCATTTTTAAAGGGATCACATTTCTGGCACGTTCGGTGGGACCCACAAAGGGGTCTCTTTCTTTTACGTTTTCTGTTGTTTAGCTTGTTTGCAGATTCAGGTCGCGGAGGGGCGGATTTGCCCTCCCGAACGATGCAGAGGGGCGAACTTGCCTCTCGGATGCTGGAGAGGGGTGGACTTGCCCTCCCAGAAGCTACAAAGGGGTGGAATTGCCGTCCCAGGCGTTGCACAGGGGCGGACACGCCCTTGCTATTCAACGTTTCTGACTGTTTTCTGCAGAAGTGGGGACGCCCTTGTTGTTCAATGTTTTTGACTATTTTTTTCTACAGAAGTGCGGACACGCCCTTGCTGTTCAATGTTTCTGACTATTTTCTACAGAAGTGTGGACACGCCCTCCCAATTCAACATTTTCTAACTGTTTGCCATAGAGGGGCAGATTTTCCCACTCGGTTCAACATTTTTCACTGCAGAGGGGCGGATTTTCCCTTAACAACACGTTTAAGAAGGTAAAAAAGTGGCATTTTAGCTTCGTTTTTGTCTCTTTCTTTTCTTGTTTTGTGCTCTAATCCTCTAATCCTGTTTGTTGGTGAGTGACATCAGATTTCTTGCTGATATCTTACGTATTTTGCTGCAAATCACAAAGGGCAAAAGATAAACAAATAACATTTGCTTGCAAGGCCTTTGTTTTATTCTTTGGAAATCTTTCCTTACTATTTTATCTATTTACTTAGTATAAGTAGGGGAAATTAATATTGAATACTTGTTGTGTTTGTTTTATTTGTATTACCCTAAAGGGACATTAATTCGTTTTCATCCTCTCCCTTTTCACTTTTTTGCGGATCCGAAGGGGGTAGTTGGAAATGGTTAGTGTTCTCTTCTTAGAGGGACCTGCTTGGGGATTTCATCACCCCAAGGGATGATCCCAACCATGCCTACCGATGGGGTATATAAAGGGGGGAGAGCCAAAGCTGTACCCCAATCCAATTGTGTTGTAATTGGTGAAGCGTTGAAGCTAGGGTGATACCTAGATAGACGTGAAGAGTTGGTCCGAGCCTTTCAGTATCTCGCTGGGGTTCCCGACTCATGCTTGTGACAGACTGGTGTTCACGGTTTGTGCCTCACGTACCGAGCGTATTTCGAGGACTCCTTAGAAACTTTGTTCATCCTAGAGTAAGACCTTTGCTATCCATACCCCTTTACACTAATCATAGGATTGTGCTTGTTCAAAGTGTCTCTCTATGAAGAACCAGTAAATTTTGATAAGTCAAACTATCATTGAATCATTTTAAGTCCTTGCCAAAATCCCTCATCCAAACCAAGTTGCATTTTCCACTACAGAGGGGCGAACTTGCCCCACTATTTCAGTATTTTCCACTACAGAGGGGCGAACTTGCCCCCCTGTATCAGCATTTTTTTCGCAGAAGTGCGGATATGCCCTTGCTGTTCAACGTTTCTGATAGCTTTACTGCAGAAGTGTGGATATGGCCCGCTGAATGGATAGTTTCATTTGTTTGACCATTCTAAACCTCTATTCGAACCCCCAAAGCCTCCATTTGACCATTTGATCATCCTAAACACTCATTTGACCAATCCAAACCCCCATTTAACCATTCCAAGCCCCCATTTAACGTTTCCAAAATGTCCATTTACCACATTCACATTGATCATTCCACCATTTGGGATACCCATCTTATCATGAGATCTAAACATCTTCAACAACACATCTTCCATTTGCCTTAATCATCATCTCGCAACACAAAATCCCTTAAACCTTGTTTTAGGAGTTATTTTCCTGAATTGACCAAGGCGTTAAGTTGATCATTATCCTACTTAATCAATCCTTGTCTTCAACCTAATCAATCTGCTTCTATCTTGAGGCAGATTTGTGTTGTAAGACAACATCATTGGCCCAAATCAATCCCCTTCCATCTCAAGGCAGATTTGGTGCCGTAATCATTGATTTAGTTAGCTCAAATCGATCAACCAACGTCATAAGTCACTTAGGGTGATTTCAAAATCAAGTTTTAAGATCCCCTCTAATAAAATCCAATCATCATCCAAGTCATCATTTGATCCAATCAAATCCAATCATCAATCCAATCATCAAATTGATACATCATCAATTGATCCAATCAAATCCAATCCTCATCCAAATCATCATCCAAATCATCATTTGGTCCAATCAAATCCAATAGTCAAATTGATACATCATCAGTTGATCCAATCAAATCCAATCCTCATCCAAATCATCATTTGGTCCAATCAAATCCAATCATCAATCCAATCATCATCCAAATCATCATTTGATCCAATCAAATCCAATCATCAATCCAATCATCAAATTGATACATCATCATTTGATCCAATCAATCCAAATCATCAAATTGATACATCATCAATTGATCCATCATCCAATCTAAATTAATCAGTCCAAATCATTACCTAGATCATCCCTTAGAGATTGCATCTTGAAATCACCTAGTTATTTTGCACGTTCATGCCTGTTCAAACCCACTCACAAACAAAAAAGCAAATGGTAGAACAAAAAGCTCAAGGTTCCCAATCAAATATCCCTCAAGATCCTAATAACATTCCACACGATCCTCATAATGACGTCTCATCTCAATCAAAAACTGACATCCAGAATATCACACCACCTAGTGACGAAAACATGGTCAATCAACCCGAAGTCACCATCGACGAATATCTCAATAATCCAGCCAATGTCCAAATGATGGATCACCCCCTAAATGAACGTGGTGATAAGATCCTCGCCACCTTACTCATGAAGGGATTCAAACCACCATCTGGTTTCAATACATCACACTATGCCCTTCTCCCATTTGTTGACCCACAAACCTCACAAAATGTTCCAGAAAGTTCCTATGTTCCTGAAGGTGCACCCACTAAAATTGGTACCACCCCAAACTCAGAAATACTGTCATCCATCAAGTCCAAAAATATCCTCATCTTCCAACCACAACATCTACCATTCCACCACCTGATCCTAATGATCCCCATACCTATGGCATGCCGTCATACATCCCATCTGTGCCTCCGCTTCCTCCCCCATAGTCTAATATTGGGGGTACACCTCCACTTACCAATGCACTACCTCTTGCATTTCAACAACCTCCAAATAATCCACACCAATCCACCACACTACCAGCGCCACCACAACATGTTGCTACTATTATAGCTTCATCTCAACACTTGCATCCACAACATCCACAACACCCTTCCGTTCTCACACAACCATCACATCAAGTGATGCAACATACATCTCAAGAACAACAACACATCTCACATCACCCATCTCAACAACAACAACACATTTCACCTCACTTATCTCAAGAACAACAATACATCCCATCTCACCCATCTCAACAACAACAAATCTTATCTCACCCACCTCATCAACAACAACAACAACCTCCACAACAACATGTGCACATCCCTACACAAACACACCATAACCCGCTTAACAAATACCTCTATCATCCCTCTAGCACATACACTATTCCATCCCATACGAATCCTCACCAGAATGTGCAAAACCAAACACATACCCAACCGCCACCTTACACCAATCTTTCACAACCTCAACACAATCCCCATCAACAAACATCAAATCCATACCCATATGCCATGCAACAACCTACCATTGCACAACAATACCAATCCTATCTGCCCTACTTGCAACAACAACAAACTCACCAACAAGCGGCACCTTACACTTCTTATTACCAACAATCATCATCACATCCAAAAAGAGGCCTTACCTCTATGCATTACCAAAATGCTATGCAGCAACAGGACCCCTCTCTTGTTTCCTACTATCAACAACAAGTGGCTCCCACTAAACACAACCAATCATCCAACCATCAATCCTCTTACAATCAACCAATGCATTCATATCCGACTCAGCCCGTTTATGATCCAACAATGGTAGGGCCATCCTCATCATACCCACAACATTATCCATACACTCAATCCACTTTGACTCCCATGAATCCCATCAATAAAGACTTGGAAGAAGTAAAAGCCACATTAAAGGACTTACAGGCTGGAACGGGTAAACAATCATTCAAGTTTGAGGACATATGCCCTTATCCGTTTGATCCCTCCATCTCCTTGATTCCTTTTCCCAAAAATTTTGAGATACCCAAATTTGACAAATACAAAGGAACCAAGGATCCTAGAGCTCATCTTCAAGAGTTTTATGCTCATTGCCAAGAGGTCATGCATAATGATAATTATCTTATCCGACTTTTCCCTAAAAGTCTACAAGGGGTTGCCCTCATCTGGTTTATGGGTCTGGAAAAGGGATCTATCAAACCCTTCGCACAACTATCTGAACAGTTTGTCTCTCACTTCTCTTTTATCTAGAGAAAGATATTGACACACTTGATCTCCTCAAAGAAAAACAAAATGACGGAGAGACCTTTGCAAGCTACTTGCAAAGATGGCATGCCTTGGCTAGTAGGATGAAATCCCCACCAACAGAAAAAGACATGGTAACGTTGTTTATCAAAAACTCCCACCTGAATATGGTGCATAATTTCCAACTCCATTGTATCACTACCTTTGTGGGACTTGTGGAGAAAGGCCCCATCTTAGAACGAGTCCTTGTCGCAAGAGGACAAGTTAAAAATTTCAATTCTAATAGAGAGAAATCCTTTGGGGATAAACCTCATTATTGGAATAGAAATAAAAATGTTGTCAATGATGGTGTCACTGACACCAAACATGTCCAAGTGGCCACCACCATGCAAATATATCCTCTCCAACAACAACCGTCAGTTCAGAATGCCATATCTATCCCCCAAGGTGCACCACGACAACAAGCCAATCAGAATAACCACAGGGGAAATAAATGAAAGTTCACTCAGTTGGGAGAACCCCTTAGCATGGTGTTTAATAAGCTTTTGCAAGCCAATTACCCCATAACATATCTTGTCACCAAACCCCTCGACACGTTTAAAACCAAGCCTGCTTGGTTTAAAGACAATGAATACTATGAATTTCACAAAATTAAGGGACATACCTTGGACAAATGAAAAGGCTTAAAAACCTACATTCAAGGTCTCATCGATCGAGGTGAAATCCATGTAGATGCAAACACAACATCTTCATCCAATGCTCAATTAAAAATATACCAAAATGACTTTCCTAACCATAATCAGGGTCCTCGTATGTCCAACTCAAATCCTGGACCTAGCAATAATAACCAGCTAGGAAACAGTACCAATAACATCAGCTACAAAAGTGTACCATACAATTATCAAGGTGTGGTTTCATATGTAGAACAAGTGGAGCCACATGTATCCATGATACATGTTAAGGGAAAAGATCCAAAATGTGCTGTTACTACTCGGTGAACCCGCATCACAGTCCCAACAGCATCTCCATCCATCCAATGACCATCCACCAATTCCCAATATAACATCCTAGACCATCTAGGTAAGACTACAACCCAAATATCCATTTTGGATCTGCTTAAGTCATCTCCCGTAAATCAAGATATCTTAACTAAGGCTTTGCAAAGCACACAAGTGCCTGATAATATTGACCCTACCCAATTTCAAGCATTGGTAGGCAGTCTCTCATCGACCTATCAGTTAGCCTTTAGCCAAAAGGACATGCCACATCTTGATTCAAACCATAACCGCCCCCTCCATCTCGAGGTTGGTGTCAACTGTCAAAAAGTAAAAAGGGTACTATTAGATAATGGTTCAGCCCTAAATCTCTATACATTAAATTACATACAATAGGTTGGATACACCCAAGCTGACCCGAGAAATCAAGTGATCACCATCAAAGCCTATGATAATGTAGAGCGAGATTCTGAAGGCATTATTTGCCTCCCTATTCATGTTCTAGACCTTGAACTCCCATACAACATCCTTCTTGGCCGTCCATGGATTCATTCTATGCAAGCCGTACCATCCACCTATCACCAATGTCTAAAGTTCCCATTTCAAGGAATGGAAGTCACCATACAAGCCGACACTCAACCTTTTGAATATTGTCATGCCTTGGAAGCCTCTTTTCCACATTCGCATTATTGCCCAGGAGTCGAAATGGGGGCATCCCCAACATCCGATCCTGTCCCATCCACCAATACCCTACACACTTCATCCCCACCATCATCCACACCTGATTCCATCATCACCAAGGTCCAGATCATAGATAAGGGATGTGGTGAATACAAAATACATACCACACTCAATGTGGCAATCATGCCACCTTCGCCCCGCACATATGGGCAACCAATTCTGCCACTACCAAAAGTAGAAGAAAAGACACTCACACTCACTTCTAAGAACATGGGGTCCACAACATTCAATGATTTGGGATCCCTCCAGGATCAAATGGACGATGATATCAGTCAATGGGTTTATCAGGAGGAACCTAATCCACCACGTCCCCTTATTGAATACTTTCATGAAGTCTATCCATGTGCCTCCAAATTCATTGAAAAGTGCCATTACCAAGGCAGAGGCCTTGGTGCAGAAGAACAAGGAAAACATCTTCCCATTGAAGAAACTACCATCCGACCAAGGAATTTGGGCTTGGGTTATGATACTAAACAGAAGGGTCTTACAACATTCGCTAACACTTCTAACAATGTTAGTGTTGACAATAGTTCCCTTGAAGACATACCGGAGGAAGAGTCCATCATACACACGTACGATGATCTGAATCACATTGACCTCCCCACCATGTTTGAATGCTTATCTGTTTGTACCATAACTTTATCCCTTAAACATCCTGAGCTTATCGATCATGACCTACAAGGTGGCGCACCAGTCAGCCCATTTCCCTCAGAGGATATCTATGTACATCTAATGGGATTGGGGGAAGATGAACCTAATCATAAAAAAAAAAAGAAACAAAAGAAAAATGGGTCATCAAGTGAAAACCTCACCGAGGCGCTTTTTGACTACGAAAAATTAAAAACAAAGGATGTATCTGACAATGAAAACATTAATACGGCACTGGAAGATGGGGACATTCATCTTCCCCTTGTAGGAACACAACTATCTGAGCAATCTTCGATTCTCATTGAAGAAACACAAGAGGTGAACTTGGGGACATAAGAAACTCCTAGTATAACCTATGTGGCCAAATCTTTATCTGAAGCAGAATATATCACCATTGTCTAAATTCTCCATGAAGGGGTTATCGACTTTGCATGGGATTACTCTGATATGCCTGGCCTGGATCCCAATCTTGTTGTCCACCATTTGGATGTCCGTCCAAAGGCTAAACCTGTCAAGCAGAAGCTTCAAAAGATGCACCCACAAGTGGCATTATTGGTTAAGAAAGAACTGGAAAAGTTACTAGATGCTGGTTTTATCAGACCCATTGATTACTCTGATTGGATCTCTAATATAGTACCTATTGCTAAACCTAATGGAGACATCAGGATTTGTACGGATTTCTGAGATCTTAACAAAGCTTGCCCAAAAGATGACTTCCCCTTGCCTAACATCGACATGTTAGTCGACATCATTGCAGGACATGAGATGCTATCCCTCATGGATGGATTCTCTGGCTACAATCAAATCCGGATTGCCCCCGAAGATCAACATAAAACCACTTTTACAACACCTTAGGGTACTTTCTGTTACAATGTCATGCCCTTTGGTCTCAAAAATGCAGGGGCAACATATCCATGGGCAATGACGGTTATATTCCATGACCTCATCCACATCATCATGGAAGATTATGTTGATGACCTACTGGAAAAATCTGGAACCAATGAAGAGCACCCTGCCATTCTGAAACGTATCTTTGAGCGCTTAGAACAATACAAGCTGTGACTAAATCCAAAAAAGTGTGTGTTCAGTGTCGAATCAGGGAAACTGTTGGGCTTCATAGTGTCTCGAAGAGGCATCGAGGTTGACCCAGCTAAGGTGAAAGCTATCATGGATATTCCTCCACCAAGAAACTTGAAACAATTAAGGAGCCTCCAAGGGAAACTACAATCCATCCGCCGGTTTATAGCCCAACTCATAGATAAATGTCAGTCATTTACCCACCTTCTCAAGAAAGACACCAGCTTCAAGTGGAATCAACAGTGTTAGTTGGTTTTTGACCTGCTCAAAGGATATTTGGCCCACCCACCGATCTTGATGCCACTTATCCCTGGCAAACCCCTCTTGTTGTATATATCTACCACGTTAGTGGCATTGGGGGCATTATTTTCGCAACATGATGAATCTTCAAAGGAATGAGCGATTTATTACATTAGTTGCACACTGGTCGGGTATGAACTAAATTATTCACCAATGGAAAAGGCATGTCTTGCTATGGTCTTCAGCACACAAAAGCTACACCACTATATGCTTAGCCATCCTATAAAATTAATATCCAAAGTCGACCCCCTCAAGTACTTGCTATCCAAGACAGCCCTGACTGGTTGAATGGCTAAATGGATCATGCTCCTCAGTGAGTTTGATATAGAATATGTGGATAGAAAGACCATTAAAGGACAAGTAATAGCTGATCAGTTGGAAGATGCCCCATTAGTAGACGCTTATCCCATAGAAATTGAATTTCTAGATGAAGGAGTATTTGCTGTCTTAGAAGCCACCACCTGGACATTGTACTTTGATGGATCACACACTCATAATGGATCAGGGGTAGGAATCTTGCTTATCACCCCCCAAGGCGACTACATACCGAAATCATTTAGACTGGCTTTCCCTGCACCAACAATATCTCTGAATATGAAGCCCTTCTCAACGGCCTCAAAATTGCAGTTCAATGGCACATCACTCATTTGCAAGTTTTTGGTGACTCCTAGTTAGTCATAAAACAGGTCAACGATGAGTTTCTAACAAAAGATGAAATTTTTTTGCCTTACAAATGAATGGTGGATGACTTCAAGAAATATTTCACTACCATCCAATTTGTGCAGATCCCAAGACTCCAGAATAAGGCAGCAGATGCTATGGCTACCATTGGTTCTCTCCTCGACATGCCAAAAGATTGCACAAATTGTTAGTTCCTAGTTGAGCAACTCCTAATCCTAGCGTACTATATCCCTGAGAATGACATTGTGTGTGCTATTGTAGGTCCTAAATCCCCTTGGTACCATGAAATTTACACCTACATTCATGACAACACCCTCCTGCCTAACCTCATGAGAAACCAACGTAAATCATTTATCCAACGCACGACCCACTACACCATTATCAGTGATAGACTTTATCGACATGGGTATTATGGAATTCTCCTCTGTTGTTTAGATGAAACTGAAACCTGCACAACATTAACAAAAGTGCATAGCAGTATTTGTGGGGCCCATTCTAATGGTATGGCCCTAGCCAAACAGATTCTCAGAATAGGATATTATTGGCCCACAATGGAATAGGATGCTTGTGAGTATGTCAATAACATGCAGATCTAATTCACACTCTAGCACAAGATCTCCAACCTATCACGACACCTTGGCCATTTTCACAATGGGGTTTTGTTAGGTTTTCAAAAGGCAGATATCTAAAAGCTAAACGCAGATTTTATCAAATAAACCAGAAATAAAATCACACATAAAATTAACACAGAGAATTTAATGTGGTTCACCCAATGTGGGCTACATCCACCAAACCGTAGCCATCCAATGATATTATTAACCAGTGCAAAACCCTATTACAATATCACAAAAAATCGCCTGTTTTTTATGATACTGTAACTCTATCCTAAACCCTTTATAAATTGGGGTTATACAAAATCGGGGTTTTTTTCCTTTTTGTGATTTTTTCCTTTTTGAGGATACATGAAGAGTGTACAGTATAGAATGATCAGTCGCCACATACCAACAGGTTTTGACTTGATTGGCAAGATTTACCCTCCATCTTCTGATGGTCACACCTTTATCATTACAGCCACTAAATACTTCACCAAGTGGGTGGAAGCCATTCCACTCACTCAAATCACTGGTGTTCAGATCTCTAAGTTCATCCTCTACCATATCCTCTGCAGGTATGGTATCCCCTCCGCCATCATCACCAACAATGGAAAACCATTCAAAAATAAGTGTATGAAATTCCTTTGTGACACATATCATATCCAACATTGTTGGTCCACTCCCTATTACCCCCAAGGTAATGGGCAGGCATAAGCAGCAAATAAAACATTGATCAAAATAATTAAGAAGATGGTCAATAGCACTGGCCATGATTGGCATCTCCATATCCATCCTGCTCTTTGGGCCTATCATACATCCATCTGCACCCCTACTGGAGCCACCCCGTAATCTCTTGTCTATGGCGCTGAAGCCATCTTGCCAATCAAAGTTGAAATCCCTTCACTCCACATCTCCCTCAAGAATCTCATCACTGACGAAGACACCCGAGTGGCACGCTTGGCACAATTGGAATTGCTTGATGAAAAATGGGTCAAGGCTTATAACCATCTACAAGCTTATCAAAACCAACTCAAAAGGAGCTACAATAAGAAAGTACGCCCTCACCAATTCGAGGTTGGTGATTTGGTCCTAAAAGAAAATCAACGGAATCAACAAGATCGAGAGAAAAAGGGTAAGTTTGAAGCAAACTGGTTGGGCCCTTATGTCATCACCTCAAAGTATGGTTCTGGTGCCTATAGGCTCTCCACCCCTGAAGGCGAGCCCTTGGAGGAACCCATCAACATCATGCATCTGAAGAAGTTCTACACTTAGTTCAGCTGGGGTATCCTTCCTGGTAAAAGTCAAAAATACAAAAAAATTAAAAAAATCCAAAAATCCAAAAAATAGTAAAGAGAAATAATTCATCCTATAGTGAAAACCACCCCTGTGTGGTGCCTTGGATATGTACGATTGATGAAAACCTGGTAATAGGTTCCTATCGTATAGGGTTGAATCATTATCTACCTCGCGTCCTGGTTACCTAATGAATTACTTGCCGATTCCTCAATCCCCATATCCTCCCATCCGCTTGCATCACCTCGTCACTTGGTATATTCTGGTTGAGCATTGGACGACCGTCATTTGCTATCTGCAATCTTGAGCTTATTATCCTAATCTGAGCTTGTGTCACCTCATTGTTGTGTTTGTCTTCATCTAGGCTCACTCTTCATGGTCGTCTCCATCTAGATCTCATGGTGAACTACGTTGCCCCTACGGTTGCACGTAGGCAAGGTTGATCTTTTGATTTGCCCCCGGGGCTTCTTCATGTCTTCATCCTCCATCTTCTGTCATCATCACCCTCTTTCCGCTTTCATCATCATCCCCTCTTGAACTACGACACCTCTGGGCTTGCACGTAGGCAAGGCTAATCTTTGGATCGGCCCCCGAGGCATTTTGTCCTTCATCATCTATCCTCACGGTCCACTTTTTGATCTTATCCATCCTCGTTCTTTTTTCGTGTCCGAACTACGTTGCCCCTGCACTTGCATGTAGGCAAGGTTGATCTTTTGATCTGCCCCCGGGGCTTGTGTTTGTCTTGGTCACCCATCATTTTCCATCAGTCCACTTTCCGCTATTTTATCATGGTCTTTTCCTAAACTACAAGGGCTCTGTGCTTTCACGTAGGCAAGGTTGATATTTTCATCAACCCTCAAGCCCCTAGGTCTTTAAGTTGTGTCTCATCCTCTTGTTGTCTTGTTGTCAAGAATGTCCCTATCATCGCTGATTCTTCACAAACAAGATCTCCTAGTATCAAGAAATCTGCCCAATGACAATCATCCCGCATCATCTAGGTCACTTTAGCTTAGTATCCATCATTGGTCTTAACAGGATGCATCCTTCCTAACAGACCACATCAACCCCATCCATCCTTGGGATCTTATGGAAAAGGATGCTTGTAATTGATTACGATCTTTTGGTACTTTTGGATTTTGTTTATCATTTGAGCTCCCTATAAACACTAGTCAAATCGCCACGATCCTTCATATTGTGGTGTGTTTTGCCTAGTTAGCATAGGGACATCTCTTGACTTTTGTTGCTGTCTGCTGGGACACCCCACATGGTACCCACCGAGATTCCTTTCGGATCCCGTGTTATGTGGGGGCATCTCTTTGTGCTTGTGGTTATTCCAATACTTGGCCCGACCAAAGTCATCATGACTTTGGGGTATTGGGATATCCTTCTTGTTTGTCGTGTTTGTTTTATGCATTAGACATTAATCCATCTTTTGCATACCCTGACGCCCGATGTCTTATGCTATAGCAAAATTCAGTGCTCTAAAAGATGGCAAATTGCATCCATGTTGCATTTTATCTCATTACATATTCCCCCTCATTCTATCTTGCTCCTACATCTATGACTTGTGATTTTGGTTGTGCAAATTCTCATTCACTCTTACTAACTTTTCTTCTCGAGATCCTTAAGGTCTTTGATAGGTACTGCACCTTACACACCCTACACATATCACCTACCCATTGATACTTATGTCTACATTCATTAAATTTATTTATCCATTTACATCCATCAATTTATCCATATTGCATCAATTCATTAAGTTCATCCATTTTGCATACATTCATTAAATTAATTTATCCATTTACATCCATCAATTTATCCATATTGCATCAATTCATTAAGTTCATCCATTTTGCATACATTCATTAAATTAATTTATCCATTTACATCCATCAATTTATCCATATTGCATCAATTCATTAAGTTCATCCATTTTGCATACATTCATTAAATTCATTTATCCATTTTACATCCATCCATTTATCCATATTGCATATATTCATTAAATTGATTTATCCATTTACATCCATCCATTTACCCATATTACATCATTTACATCCGTTCATTTATCCATTTATCCATTTACATATTGCATCATTTACATTAAGTTCATTTAGCCATTTACATCCATTCATTTACCCATATTACATCATTTATGTCCGTTCATTTATCCATTTAAATTAAGTTCCTTTATCCTATTGCATTAATTTATGTCGGTTCATTCACTTCATTATGATCATTCATTCATACATACATCATTAATAGGCCCATATTACTTACATTATTAATACAATTTCATTCTCATTCATAAATCATTAACATTTTCCATAATCACACATGCATAAGTAAAAAATTCACATCATAAAACAACATCCATATCACCACAAACACATCATATACATATGCATAACATACATCAGCTATCATCGGAACATCAATAAAACATCATATGCATACCATACATCACCAAAATGTGTGGCATAATATCAATGGGGACCATCATATATCATCATCATAATAATACAATGTCCATATCCAAAATATGGTCACCACATACTTATCTCCATATCATGCTCAAAATAAGGTGCATATGAAAATATGCACTACACTACCATCTAGTATCTATCAAAAGCACCTGTATCTTGTCACCTATCCTTTGCCTGTCCTGAGCTGCCCACACTTGACCTCTGAGGAGACTCAGGTACTGGTCCCCTGTATGTCGGAGTCCCTTGAGACTCACGCCCTGGGGTCCCAAACCGAGAAGGAGTCGGTTGGAAATCACTGTATCCTCTGGTTCGTGTCCCTAAACACTGGGACGGTGCCAGAATCTGGGGTATCTTCCTAACATACTGCACATTACACTGCACTGGATCTGGCACTTCCTACTCATATGCACACCTCCAGTATGCTGCCTCGTGCATATATTCGTCTCTCTACCCCGCTTGGTACTGAGCGACATTCCGTTCATGCCTGTACCTATCCCGCTCTCTGCTCATGGCCCGTCGCTCCTGCTCCCATGCCTCCTGTGCCGCTGTCAAAAGTTGTATCTACTCTTCTAACCTCTCCCTCTCTGCCCACATAGTCTTTAGCACCATCTCATCACCCTGCCCTCAATGTGCCTGCATCTGTGCTATATCCCTCTCAGTGTTCTTTGCCTGGTCCATTGCTGAGTCTCTCTGGAATTATAGAATTTGGACCTATCTCCATAAACTATCCCTCTCCCCTTGTAGTGCTTGCATTTGTACTTGTACACTGTGCCTCTCCCCTTATAGTGCCTGCATCTGTACCTGTACACTATCCCTCTCCCCCTGTAGAGTCTGCACCTGTCCCTGTGCACTCTCTCTCTCGCTGCATCATCTCTAGTCCAACCTCTGCAGCCTTGAGTCTCGCCATCATCTCCTCTATAGGTGCCTCTACCAAAGATACCCTCTCTTGTAGTACTGTCCTCTCCTCCTCAAACCTTGCCACCTGAAGTCTCAGTGCCTCCATCTCCCCCCCTCCTGTTGACTCTGGCTGACCTCACATCTGCACAATTGTCATCGCTACCTCTAGCCTGTCTCGGTCCCATGTCACTTGAGCCAGCTCCCCCCATAGTCTCTCCATCCCTACTTGCATCTCATCCCTCTCCCTCTCAACCACCTGTATATCTATCGTCAGCTGGCATAAAACCCGCTCAAACACTATCGTCTCTGTCTCCTTCACCCTCTCCACCTCCGCCTCTGCCCTCCTCAACTCCTCCTCTAGCCCGAATATCCTTGCTTGGTCCCCTCTCAGTAACACCACCGAATCATCCACTGTAGCTGCTGATACTATGGCTAAGGGCTCCATCACCTGTACATCCCGGTCCATTGCCTCCCCCTCTCTCTCCTCCTACACCGGCTCTGCCCAACACGCCACCCGAATCCTCCGCGGTTGTCTTTTCCTCCCCACTCTCATCAATCTCCATGGCTCTCCTCCAGACTACTTCTCCCCCATCTCCTGCTCAACTGGCTGGAATCTCCTCCATTGACTACTCTTTGGCCTCTCCCCGGGTTGTCCTCTAACATCCATCACCCTCTCTACCTCCTCCCGTGGCTCTCTAGCTCTCACATCCACCTACGGCTCTGGGACTCTCACCTCCTCCTGCTCCGCTCTTACCTACACCTGCCTTCGCTGTACTCTAACGCCGATCTTTGGCTGAGCAGTCCTCTCCTCCACCACCTGAGGCATCTCCACCTCTGGCTCGCTCTCCAATCTCACCACCTCTATCTCCTCCCCTCCACCACCTGCTCCTTCTGCCTCCCTCTCCTCTCCCTCATCACTTGCCCCTCCCGCCTCCATCTCCTCTACCACAGCTCTCCTCGCCCTCCTCGGCCGTCGAATCCTCCTAACTCTACCCCTCCTCGTCGGCTGATCCTCCACACCACCACTCTCATGTCTCTCATCCTCATTTCCACCCTGCTCTGGCTCCTCCTCCTGTCCCTCCTCCTGCTCATCCTTTGGCCCCCCCTCTACGGCTCCCACGACAAGCACCTCCGGTGTAACCCTCTCCCATTGGTGGTTGCGAAACCACTGATCATATCGATCTACCACTCCAGCATCCTCTGGACCCTCCCACCTCCCTAGATAGGGCACCCCACCTGCCATCACCCACACCTCCCTCACGCCCCTCGTTGACAATGCCGCCCCCAGAGGTACCTCTCTAGTAAGCCAACGAAACATAACTGACGCTCCTGGAATATCCTGCACAAGTCCAAACTGCCGCGTCACTCGGTCTAGATGATGCATCTCCACTATGTGCCCTGGGCTCCCAATTAGGAAACATCTGCACATAAAGAATCCTTGATGTCTCTCCTCCTTGGTCCTTTGTCCTTTAAACCGTCGAAACATGTATGGCCGCCATATAATGTCCTCCCCCAGTAAATCATCGAATGCTCTCCTCCACCACTCCACCTCTCCTTGTGTCTCATACCGTAAGATGTAGCCCCTGGCTGCCCCGAACTACCATGCCAATGGCTCTCTCTCATCCAAGTCTCTTCCCCTGATCACTATGGGCCTCGTCACTACGATGTGCGCCCATTCCCATGCCTGCAGTAGCGTCCGGTGTGTCAAGCTCTGCACCCCCCGATAGCAAATCACGTGCATGTCTCAATATAATTGGGCCAATACACATGACCCCCAAGAAAATTGTCCATCCCTCCACTCGACAATATGCCGAATCACCCCCATGTACCATACGCTGCAGAAGCGCCTACTCTAGTCTGGCAACAGAATCCTGCTGATCAAGCAACATAGAAACAATGGTAGTGTCGGCACTCCTAGGGCTAGGCATCTATCTACATCCAACCTCCCCCTCTATATCGGCAAGTTCCCTCGCCCAAATAACACCAGAATGGTCTCATCTAATTGAGCTCCTCTCGACTCCTCCTCGTTCACTAACCGCCCCGCTATTGGTAACCTCATGATCCACCACATATCCTTCAGGGTCACTATCATCTCCCCTGTCGGCAAATGAAACATCGACGTGACCGAGCTCCACCTCTCTATCAGGGTTGTCAACATCGTCCGATGTGCCCTCATCTTAGAAAACTGCACTAAGTGCAATAACCCCGCCTGCTCCAAAGCTGCATGATCCACTCCGGTCATCGCCTCCATCGACGCTGCCAACGCCTCTAGCCTCCACTCATGAGTTTGCAATCTACCAAAATCCTACAAAAATTTCATCCCCCTTATCAAAAATTTTCGTCTCAAATCCTCTTCCTCCCACACTTTTCTTTTTCGTCTCTCTCTCTCTTTCTCTCTCATTTTCTTTCTTTGATTTTTTCTTTATTTTTCCCTTCCTCTCGGTTGAGGTAGACCTGCCCCTGCAACGGGGCGAACCCGCCCTCGGCCTGCCGAGGCGGACTCGCCTATGGCATGCTGGGGTGGATCTGCCCTTGCAGTTGGGTGAACCCGCCCGTGGCATGCCGGGGCGGACCCGCCCCTGTAGTGGGGTGGATCCGTCCATGGCTTTCCAGGCTGGATCCGCCCCCGCAGTGGGGTGGACTTGCCCCAGGCAGCGCCCCTGCGGTGGCCCGCCCGCTTGGGCGACGCCGCCGAGGCGGTGCGATTGGGTCGGCCCCCGACAGGGCGATGTCGCCGTTGGTCGTAGCGGCGCCGATCCGCCTTGTCGTGGGATGGACCCGCCCCCGGCCAGGATGGACTTGCCCCGCAGTGGGGTGCCTTCGCCATCGGTCGGCGCGACCGGGGCGGCCCCCAACGGGGTGGCGCTGCCGCTGGACGTGGTCACGCTTGTTCGCCCCGTCGTGGGGCGGACCTGCGCCTACAGCGGGGTGGACTCGCCTGACAGCGAGGCACCTCCGCCTATGGCCGGGGTGGACCCGCCCCAACCATGGGGCGGATCCGCCCGTCAGGGGCCGTATACGTCTCGCGACGATAGTTTTTCTTCTCCCCCCCAAAAGTCACTTTTTTAAAAAAAATTTTCATTTTTTTTTTCTACCCATTTTTTATTTTCCTCCCATCCACAAAACCCATGTTTTACATTTTTGTTAAAACATTTACAAATGCGTTAAAATTTCAAAATGATGCATGAGGGGTTTTTTCGCTTACCTAGCAGGGCTCCTCCTGCTATCGGTATGACCGTCGAACCTCATCTATCCAGTGGACGATCTCGGTGTCATTATCTCCCGACATATTCACTCCTCGTCTGCTTGCTCTCTCTCTTCTTCTCTCAACTGCTACAGTGCAAATGAGGTGAGGTGATTTTCAAAATTACCTTATATTTAGTTTTAAAAGGTATTTTTACCTTTTATTTACCTTTTTATTCCTCTGATTAATCCGTTCACTTCCCGGGGCCGTCATTTGCACCCCGTTTGTTTGATTAACTTCGTTCAAAAGGAAAACTTGCCTTATTTTTTGCCCTCTTTCTAACTATACCATTCGTTTCTTCTTATTGAGATGTTACCTGGGACACTTCTTTTCCCCCTGTCACCCTCTCGAGGGGGCATACCCTTCACATTTACCAATTTTCTCAATCGTAATCAACCCTTTCCTAGATTGGGGCATATTCATCCATTACTTCACTAATTTCATCTCAGATCCTCCTCCCCACACTGGGGCATCATCTTTTGATTACTTCCTCTATAGAGTCATCTGCACTTTCTTTTCTTCGAAGCACGGTTATTCTAACGGTACTTCGAAGAGGGGCAAAATGTAGACATCCAAATTTGATCACTTCCATATGATCAAAATCATCTATTATATTCATCTATTCCATTAATAGTGATTAAATAATTTATTTAATCATTATTTTATTTTCTGTCTAAGGTTCATAAAGTATGTAATTAAATAAATTAAATACTTTACCTTACACCCTGTTCTTCTCTAAATTAAATAAATATGGCAAATTATTTAATTTAGTCTTTTAACCCATTTGGATTAAAATCAATTTTTAATTCCCCTTTTTCTCTCTCCTTGTCACATTCTCCATAACCCTCTTCTAATCCGGATTAAATTAATTAATCTGTGATTAGGATATGGACCACTTAATCTTGATTAAGTGTCACATCCTCCATAATCTCCCACTTGCCTCTAATCTCTCATTAATTATCCTAATCATGTGTTTGCACAACCTTAATCAAAATCATTAGCCACATTTAGCTTACCTTTTCTGGTCAACCTTCCCACTTACCATTTTTAGCTTGGACTCCCTTCCCCATGTGAATTTTTAATTCACATTTATTTAACCAAGGTTCCTCTCTTCCCCATGTGAATTTTTAATTCACTTTTTTCTTTCCAAGGTCTTCCTCATCCCCCATGCAAATGTGACATGTCATTTTACATGTGCCCAAGGCTTCTAGAACCTTGGACTTGTCACATCACCCACATGTGACAAATCTCCAGCTTTTTGGAGACCTTTTATCCAATAAACTCTCCATTGAATGTAAATTTTTAATTTACATTTATTTTTCTCACACACTTCAACTTTTCCCATGGAGATTTTTGAGGAATTCTAAAATTCCTCAAAAGTCTCTTTCATCCTCATTTGGGGACAAAAAGTTTCTTTTTGAGGAAATCTTCTCATCCCCCAAGGTACCTCAAAGGCACTTGTCCTTCATCCACCTCATGTACTTCCCTTCCACCTCTTGTCCTTTTCTTCGACCTGATTTCCACATCACTCCACCCTAAGACATCTCACCTTCCACATGTCAAGATGTGAGGGCTTGCGAGTCCTCAACTCACCATAGCCCTTCATCTTGATCTTTGTTGGATCAATTCCAACTGTTGAATTCTCTAGAGAATTCAAATTAGCCTATAAATATCCCCTCGTTTCCCACATTTTAGGGATCAGGTATTTTGCAACAAAACTCTTACAAAATTGTCATATGAGCTCTCACCTATCATAACACTTAGCATCATCAATTCATCTTGCATCCATTCAACTCCATTGCCATCCAAGGAGCACACAATTCTTGAAGAATCAAAGGGCCAACCAAGGAAGGAGCAGCAAAGGAAAGGTATAACCAACTTCAATCATCAATTGTTTTATCTTACTTCTTTGCTTCATCATTTTCTTAGGCTAATTTTATTGAGGTGTCCTCTTTTAGTGTTATTGCTTTTTTTATTGCATCATTAGTTTTGTTTAGCATCTCACATTAGGAGTAGCATTTTTAAAGGGATCACAGAAGTAGTCCATCATATAGAGGTAATACAATTTTTTTGCATGAAATGGCATGATTAGTACATTAAAACAAAAGAGTTCACTATGGGAGATTGGGCACCATTATATGATTCTGAGTATAAATATTTCAAGGGTAAATTCTCATCTAGATGGCTGGGCCCCTATGAGATTAGCAAGGTTTACTCCAATAGATCAATATAGTTGCATACCATTGATGTAATTTGGTTTTCTGTTCTTGTTAATAGCCATAGAATGAAGCTATACAAGAAATCAACGCAACATGATGAATTCATCTTTTCATTGATCCAACATTATGGTGCTTATAGTGACCTTGACACATAAACTGATTCACAGAGTCCTACATTAGTAATATGAGACATACCAAGCACATCTGGTGATCTAGAGGTTGAGTTACATGACTCAACCCCTGAAATCACCTAGACATAATTTATCATGATCTCAAACCACATGCACACACAACACATTATCCATGATGTACAAATTTTTCTCCAGAGGAACCTGTTCTTTAGTTTTTTCAGTATTTATCAAGACTTGTTTTTGGTGGGACCTAAAAAGTAAATCTATCAAATACAAAAGCCCCCTGTGCTTGGAGTACCCATAACAACATTTGTTGAAAGTAAACTACAATACCTTGGTAAAGTTGATTTTTTTTTCTTGTGCATTCCGCCAATATCACATGCCTCATTTATTTCCACCTACAATGCCCGTAGAAAGTATATTTTAAATCACCACCGTCAACTTTCCATCCAATCCCATGCATTCAATACCAATCAAATCAATTATACATCAAATTACATGTTTCTCCAATTTCACATTGTTTTGAGCGATAATTACCATCACACACATATAACAGGCAACTTATCATAATTAAATTTGACTTCTTTTTGTATTCATTATTATTCTTGGTTTCAGTTATGGATGCAAAAAATATTTCACCATTATTTTCAATTATTATCCTATCACCCTTGCCAAGTCATGCACGAAGTGAGGTCACTTCAAATTAAGCTGGGGGGAGGGGTATACTATTCATGATGTTTTTTTCAATTTTCACCACCTAAGTTTGTCAAATAGAATTTTATTTTGTCCTCCTAAAAATAAAACATCTATATGTTGTTTCCGATAATGTGATTTTTTCCCTAAAAATAAGCTGAGATACAGAGATTTGAGCTTAATTGAGCTAGGAAAAAGGGGATTGTGAAGTTACAATATTGGGTATAAGAGAAGGTATTTGAAGGAACAATGAAATTGGAGGGTTTTAAAGGTGGTGGAGTTAAATTTTGAGCAGAATTTGAACCGTTCAAGGTTGCAGAGTATCAAGACAATGAGAGGTGATGTTATGCACAAGGAACCATCTACACATAAAAAAATATTAGAAGATACAATGGTTCTACCCCTCTTTACCAAAGTGGGATGGCTGGAATATTTCTTGAAGTTGACAGAGTATGACAATGAAATGGCAAGAGATTGTTCAACAACATTGTAATATGACGAGACAATAGTGAGAGGGTTGGTGGTGGATGTATCTAAAATGGAAATTACTCAAGTCACAAGATTACCTTAAACAAGGTCTGAATACCTAGCTCGTGCAGATGCAGCGGTGGCAAGGGAATAAAACTGAGTGAGGAGAAACTTTGGATTCCACATCACAAGGTACAAAACAAATTTCCTTTCCATTATTTTGGGGGAAATGTGCTAGTTATATCATTAAATATTTTACTTGTGATGGACCTCACAACATTTTATACACTATGCATTTTAAGTTGTTAAATCATTTATGACATGACAAGTTGGTGAATGAACCCAATTTCTTGTATAATATGTTAAAGAGAATGATAGCTAAATTCTAGAGGAAACAAATAGACACCACACTTTCCCATAATCTCTTAATAATCCTACTGGTTAAAAGGAGTCTAAGAACTCAACACCCATAGGTTAATTGGGAAGATTTCAATTCTTTTAAGGATTTCACTGAGTTTCTTGAGGCACCTGAAGCAGAGGATGAACCCCAACCTAGGTCTGAACCAAAAATTGAACTTGAGTAGAATGAACTTGAGAGAGAAAATTCTCCTATTACACCATTGGCTTAACCTACCTGTAGCCATGAAAGGTTTGAAAAGCATGATCTATCAGAGCATAGGCATAGGTTGGTGGTAATAGAAGATCCCTCATCCTATAAAAACCTTAGAGCTAGGGTAGGTACTACATCAAAATCTTCTAAAAGGAAAAAGAAGAAGAAAGGTGTTGAAAAGAAGAAGAATGTTGTAAAGGAAGGGGATGTAGAGAAGAAAAAGGGGAGTGAAAGGAAGAAAAGGAGAAAGGTTACACAGGAAAATATTACTCCTAGATGCTCAGGTAGGTTTAGAAGAGAGAATGGAGAGAAAAGAAGCATGGAATAACACAAATAGGAAGAAGAGGGTGAAGGACATCAAGTTCAACACCATGATTCAATGATGATAGACACAAACATAGATAGAGAAAGAGATGTCCCTGAAAATGTTTCTTTAGATATTCCTAAAAATGTTAATGTGCCTATTAGGAAAGGAAGATATATTTCTTCCTTTGATTCAGATTTAGATCAGGATATCTTTATTACAAAGAAAACAAAGAGAATTGTCCCCAATAGCCCCATTAAGGACATCTTTGAGATTATAGGGGACAATGATGATAATATGAATTTTGAGAAAGAGGAAGAATTATTGGAAGACAAGAATATAAGGAAAGAGCTTCAAGAAGCTCTTGAAAGAATAGAATAGTTGGAAGCACATGTGAAAGGATATAAGTAGAGAGATAAAGAGAAGGAGATAAGGATTCAGGAGTTGGAAGAGAAAATGCAGACTTATGGTCATGGAACTAAATTGGACTTAGTAGCACAAATGGCTGAAGGTAAAATAGGAGTTGGGGAGAAAAAAGAATTAAATACACAAAATCCTATTGCAAGAACACCAACATATCACACTAATTTGTCTTTATGCTTTGAATTATTGGAAATCACCAACAAATTTAAACAAGAGAAAGGAGACTAGGACAAAGAGAAACAAAATTTGAGTTCATCGTTGGAAAGTAAGAATTTGGAACTGAGTAAATTAGAGGGAAAATTGACAGAAGTGATAGACAGAGCTATTCAAATTATTGAGTGTAGACCTCCACCTAGAGTGTATGCATTCTTCTTAAAAGAAAAGTTTCTCAGTTTTCAATTTAATAAGTTTATTAATGATCAATCCTTTTCTTTAAATAAGAGGCATAGTTTTCTCAGTTTCTTCAATACAATTAATTTAGAGGAGCAGGATCAATTATGTGAGTATTATCTACACAAATATGTGATGGTAGAGGATACTGAATGGAATCCATTAATATATATTGGGTATTTGAAAGTGAGGTCCCTGGAATCCTATTTCAGGAATGAGCAGCTCTGAGGAGAACTAATGGATAAATATGAGGAACAAGAGAAAATAGTTGCACTTCAACTCAAAAAGGAAGCAACAGATCCTAATAGAGTCATTTATCAATGGTTGACACTCCATTATCACCAGGGTCCAAGAAATATAATTGTGGACTTAAGACTTCAAGATTACAAAAGGATTCAACAACTAGTAGTGACCATCCTCCAAAACTGCCTAAAGCATGTGGAAAACAGGTGGAAAAGCTTGACTCCAGAATTACATAAGAAAGAGCCTCACTCTTTCCATAATTTTATGAGTATGTTTGAGAGATTGCACAAATATATCAATATTTTAGGAATAAGGGGAGTGGAATGGCTTCCACTTACTTGTCATCCTCCTATCCTACTTCATCTTGTACCACATTGGATATGAGAAAAGAACGATCAATGTGTGAATGTAGAATCAATTAAGCTGGATAGACTTGCATGTTAATGAATTTTATCTCAAACAAGGGCAAGGAGTCAATACAGTTATGGATATTAGGAAAATTGATTTGTATTAGAATCTTCTCCCTTAGGTGGTTTTAGTTAAATATTTTGCTTAAGGACAAGCAAAAATATAAGTTGGGGGGAAAATGATGGGCTTGGTCATTAGTACTTTTTCCGTTTCTTTTTATATGCTTTCAAACAATTTACCTATATTTTCTAAGTACCTTTTAGACAAAAAATTCTAGAATATAGTATCCTTTCATAACATACCTTGAAACTTGAACCTAGTTTATGAATATGAAATATGGTGATAATATTCATAGTATTGCATGATTTGAATACGAGAATGTATGCATATGAATAAAATCATGTGATTTAATTATGAAGGTTAGTTGTATATACATGTTGTGTAGATTAACCTCTCTACAACTCACCACATGGTAACAATAATGGAGCATTTGTAGTAAGAACAAAAGTAGTGAAACAAGGGATCAGTGGAGTTCAAGCTGCCTAAACTGCAAAAATCTATGGAGATGAATGTGAACCATCATGGAAGGAATAAATATTGAAGAAGGATACTTGTTCTACAACTTTGAATTTTTTCTTATGTGTTTTGCATGCAATTTGTTTCATTGAAGTTCTTATTGGAATAGGTATCTTCTTCCTTTTCAGTTAGAATGAATAATTCAATCTTAATTTCATATCCTCATATCTAGGAGTGGGATTAATGGTTGCAGTTAGTTAGTAGTTTGAATAAGTCTCTCCCCATTTTTGTATAAAGTTAAGGGATGAGTTTGTAGAAAGTTTAGTTGGTTGTTACAAGTTATTAAGTAGTTAGTCATTTCTAGTTTCAAGTAATCTAAAAAAATGTTGTCGAAATGCAATCATTGAATACAATCTACAAGAAGATTTTTTTTTTAATATCTGGTAATGTGCAATGAATGGAGTTTTATGTTACATGGATGCATAAGAATCTGAGTTAGATTTGGTTTTAAGTTAAGTGAGAAAATTATCTAAGCTATCCACTCAAGGTGCTACCCCTCACTTTATTCATTTTCTTATTCATGTTAATTCTATTTTTATTATTTTATAAATGCATTGTAAAGTAGAATAGTTATCATGATTGATTATGATAGTTGTTGTACATTAATAGTTGTAATTAGTGAATCATAGCACTCCAAAGATTAGGATTGGTTATTCTGGTATTATGAATAGTTTTGGATTGATTTTGTACTTTTTATTAGTAGTCACCTACAACTTATGTTGCAGGTACCCGTAGCCATTAGGTTCTATAACTATTTTTGCAATTCTGTAAGATTCTAGCAAAGTAGAATAGTATGAATAAGTTGCCTATGATAATTTAGGTGAACATAAGTCCATGAAGGCACATATAATTTAGTTCCTTCATAAGTATACACACCTTGGTTGAGGATTTAATGTAGTCTTAGCAATGTGAAGTGAACTGTTCAACCAATTAGCCCTTTGAATTGAGTAAATTATACCAATTTTACAATACATTAGCATAGACTCTACAACTTGTATTGAAAAATTATACATAATCAGCAAAAAAAAAATGATTTTTACCTTTGTTTGTGGCTTTTCTCGGCTCTTTCCTTATTTTCCCAATGAGTCGATGCACTAGCTTGCCTTTTTCCCGATTTCCAATTGCTATTGCTAGACCCTTGCCAATTTCTTTCCCCATATTCTTATGTTACCAAAATGGAATATGCATGATTTTCTTACTTGTTTGTAGCATCATGAGACTATTTCATTCATAATTGACATTAATTTGGTCGCCCCACTATTCAAATTTGAATATCTTTCCTTAATTAGAATGGAGGCCATGACTTCATAAGATCTTCCTCATGATATTATTTAAATTCAATCAATATGATTGTGATAATTTTGATTCCATATTCAATTTTTATAAGGAATATGTATATATGCATATATTTATATATATGCATGCATATACATATATGTATTATATACACACACATATATATGTTTATATGAGAACACATTTATATATATATATATATATATTTATTGATCTATGTTCTACTTTATTTTATTCGAATAATTGTTTTCAAAAGAAGTAGTTTTCTTATCCTTCAAGCATGCCTTTTTTAAAAAATTACATACAAATATGTTTTTGAAAAGTTAAATAGCATTTACAGGGCGTTGTACCCTACACAACGAGCCACAAGGGCCAAGAAAGGACAAGACCTAAACAACTAAAAAAGTAGGGAAAAAACTAGAGACAGCCCAAAGGCAGCACAACAACAACAAAAGAACAACAAGCCAACCAGCAGTAGGAGCAACTAACTGGCTTCGTCCCAGTTCTTGATCAGGAGGTCTACTGCCTCGTCTCCCACCCACTCTTTATTTTCTTGGCTATTGTTCCCCTCCAGTTCCTCCTTAATGGCATTAGACAGAGTACTTGTAACAAAGTGATCCAGTTTCATGGTGAAGTGGGTCAGCCCCCAAAATCTTTTGTCTAGAGTGTCCAAATGCTTTGCCACCTTATCCAAATCCTCCTCAACATCCATAGCACCCTAAACCTCACCAAGCTCATCCACCAGCAGCTGCGAAGGGCGCGAGCCAAAGCCATTAGAAGGGAGCTTGCTATCCACCAGAGTAAGCTGGGGCCTCTCCACTAAATCTTTTTCCACCTCTCTCGACTCTTCTTCCTTGTAGCCCTTGCTGTCCGACTGCTCCTCGTCTGAATCCTCAATGATTAGTCTCTTCTTGCTGTTCTTGGCCAACCTCCCAGATCTCCTCCTGACACTTTCCCCTCCAATCATCTCCATGTTCCCCACAACTGTGTCCCCTCTGGAATCTTTTCTAACCACATTCTTACCCTTGCCTTCTTTGACAGTCGTAGCTTGCATGCATTTCTCCTTTCCTTTTTTCAACATAGAGCTAGTAACAGCCGTGTAGGCCAGAGTTGCTTTTAGCTCACAGAGCCCTTCCGCCGCACTGGCATGGGCCTTGCCCAACCCATCCTTAAGCTTTTTGGAGGTAAATTTGGTCTTGGCGTTCCCCTACTCAATATTAGACTTTCGAGGAGGACTCCTGGACTCAGCCAGGGAGATATGCACCGTGGAGAGGGGTTCAATGTCCTCAACACATAATGTTCAATCATGCTATCATTCTCTTTTAAATTTCAAAACCATATGTTTAGAGTGAACAATTGAATAAGAAGTCGCATGTATAACATTCCACAAGCTTATTGTTTTCAAACATTGAATCACTTCGGATCAAGTCAATTTAAATTTCTATATGAAAGTTTAAATGAAATCTATCATGTTGTTTTGTGGTGTGTGCATCCATATTCCATCAAGATTACCATTCAATCTGACTAAACGATCCTATTTCAACCGTGTTCACATCCTTCAACTTGTCACCCTACATTTGCACACACTTGCACTTACATAGTTCATCAGTAACATTCAATCATGATAAATTATGAGATAGTTCATTATATTGCATAGTCGAAAGATGGTCAAATTATTTCAAACATTTTAAAAATATCAAAATTTTCATTCAACATATTGAATTTCCTCAATAGTTCAATTTATCATATTATAATTTAAACATGGTAAAAATTGGGTTATGACAATCTCAGATCAACTTCTGAAAAGTAATTTTGGTGATTGGTACACAAGTCTCTGCCCTTCTCATATCTGCTATCTATTTTCTAGTTTTTCTAATATTGAGATTAATATTGCTATTTGAAGTGTTAGATTACATATTGGTGCTGATTTTTTATTTATTTTTCTCCCCAAAGTGTTGTTTGACCTTGACCCCCGTCCTTCAGTCATAAGGAAATCTAAAGATTCTCACTTTGACTTGTTTCACCTAAGGGTTGATAATCAATTCATTGTGTGGATATAATTTCCTAATGAAATAAAGGAAAATAGGTCTACCTATTATCATTTTAGTGAACCCCCAACTTTACAAAAACCCCTATGTTCCGATGTTTCATTCTGGTGAACCTAACTTTTGAGCATCATACCTTGCTGATTTGGGGTCCATTTTTAGCCCTAGATCTAGGTGTTGTGTTCATTTGCATTGAATTTCATTGATTTACATCTCATTTAGGTTTGTTTACTTATATTAATTTGCATCTCATTTATGGTTTTAGGTTTGCATTTTTTAATTATTTAAAATATGGAAAATTTAAAAATCTCAACCATTTTTCATAGTGTTTACCTAGCATCGCATAACTAGTCATTTACATCTAAAAATTGAATCAAATTGCATCTCAAATTAGGTCTTTTTGTTTGTCATTTAGCACTATTTTGCATTTGCATTTAGACCTCATTTCACAAAAAATTGAAACTGTAACTCACTGTTTGAAACCAAAATGTGAAAATAATACAAATCATCTCAGAAACTTGCAAATTAATTTTTAAAAACCATGAAGTGAGACCCATTCTCCCATGGGCGAATGAGTCCTTGATCAAGGATTTTCTTGAATTTTCGAGCATTAAAATCATTGATTCTTTTTTCTATGTTTCTATATTTAGCCTGCTATTTTAGTTTCTAGAATTTTTATTATTTGAAATTGTTCATATTAAGCATAATTTTTCTACTTTAGTGTATTTTTTGAATTCAAAATTGTATCTAAAATACATCATTTTTAGGTTTTTTTATAGCATAATAAAAAAGTTATCTTGCTTTAAATCTGAAATTGCTTTTACATACTTGCATTGCACTTTGCATTCTAGGGTATCTCATTGTATTTTACCTCTTATCCATTTTGGGTGCACTTTGGGTTTGTGAAACTTGCATGAGCTTCATAACTTGGTGTCCTATTGCCAATACTATCGTGAGACGTAGTTCAAGACTCATGTCATCTCGTGATACACCACTCACTGTGGATCTTGGGTTTTCTGACTCTTTCACTCATAGTGTTGACACTAGTCAACCCACTATGGATCATACCCTTAACACTTCATTTCCTATGACTTCCATACCTACACCTAATTCGATTGATGTTGATACAATAATTTCTAATTTCCATCATGAGAACCTTAGGAAAATGGATGAAGAGTTAGATCAATTGTAAAAATTTATAAGCTATAAAACCATCACCACTCATGGAGTTCCTATAATACAAAACATAAGAGATTTACTTAAAACTAAACAAGGACCTTAGCCTTAATCACCTCCTAAAACATCTCATAAGAAATGGTGCTTAGCCTTAATCACCTCCTAAAACATCACATAAGAAATCAAGAGAAGAACACTATAAATAATTATGTCAACTTTATTGAAGTTAAACCTTGTAAGGGCCTAACTAAAATTTTGCTTGATATTGCTTTCTCACAACATGAAATAATTAAACATGCACACGATGGTCCTCTTTACATAGCTGGAAGAATCAATGAAAAACCTACTAATGAGATATTAATTGAACTTATTTGTGTTGAGAATGAGATCACTAAAGAATTCTTATTTGTCAATGAGCTTTATCAAGATACTTATGAAAAACAGAAAGCATGGATCAAAATGCATAATGGTTTTGCTTTCCCTAGATGATAGGTTTGATAACCCTTCCTTTAAAAGTTGGATCAAAAAAATTACGCATATCATTTTTCATCATCCCATCATAAGAACAATTTCATGTGAAGTTAGGCTATCCATGGCTTCACTCCATGAATGTTGTCCCGTCGGTTGTGTATAAATGTTGAAATTTTCCATTTGGAAATGAGATATTTACTTTGCATCATAGTGGCTCTACCCCAATATCTTCCTGTTGGAATTTCTCATTGAATTTATTTTTTCCCAAACCTATGGAACCTATTAGGCCTCGTGGGGACTTATTTTCCAAATCTTATCCAAAGTTAAGGAAAAACACATAGATTATCCCTTACCAATATACCTCAACCCATAATTGAGCCTCCTATCCTTGATGAAACTATGATTGATCCAAAATCCCTTCCAAGTAACCAAGACCAAAACATGACATTTTCTCCACCTATTTTCTATAAGATACCACAAGATAACCAAATGAGTTTTGTTGTGCCTCCTAAAATCAAACAAGTTTACAAAGTTAAAGAGAAAGTGGTTGAAAAACCTCCCATGGTTCCTTTTGTTCCTCCCTCAAGGGAAGAAATAAAGGTCTATGGTTGATAAACCCACCCTTACACAATCACAACTTGAAAATCGAAATAAAAGGAACCAAAATGCTAAAGAGCATAGGCATAGACGTTGTGATATTGCTTGTTTGTTACGAGAAAAAGAAGAAAATCAAAAGATAGAAAATCAAAATCCAAACTTACCTCAAGTAATGCATGATGATTCTCCTACTGAATTGAAACAAGAAACTCCTAAATCTCGAACTAACAAGAAAAATAACCTTCTATGGATATTATCATTAGACCTTCGGTTGTGATAAACTTAGATGATGATAATGAAACTACTGAAATTGATGATGAAGTGCATAAAGAGTTAAATTTTTTTTTTTCCTCTTCCATGAGATTAAATGATAAAAAGCATGATGATCATACTATAAAGAGTGATTCACCATGTGCTAAACTTGGTGATTGTCCTAGTGTGGCACTTAACATTGTCCCTTTGGCTAGTTGTTCACCTTCCGTATATGATGAACAAGATTGGGATGCAGATGACCTAGTTTTTCGCCTTCTTTTTGTGATTGCATGTGTGTAATGTGATCCCATGTATCATTCTGTTTGATGTATCTTCATGTTCATTCCTCTATTTGTACCTTCATTCTTCTATATGTCGTAAACATTTATATTTTCTTTGGTTTGTGTTTTCCTTTTGAGGATGATGCAAGGAGTCAAGAAATTTAGGTCTCTTCCATGTTGACCCAAAAGTTTTTCTTTGTTATCACTATCTATGCGTCATTATTTAAGTTTCATGAGTTATTTGGGGAATGATGACATTTTTTGAGCTCTATAATATCATTGTAGCAAAGAGATGTACTAACCCCGAATCCATGGATCCCTTATGTGTGATTTTGGGATTTAATTTTGGGGGAAACCCCTCTTCATGACATAGCTTCATTTGGAAATATATGCTTGGAATATGGATTTCCAAATAAGCTCTTATGTCTTCTTTATTGTTAGCAATTATCATTTGCTACTTTAAAGTAATCTATCACAACATGGTGTTAGCTATTTTCAATCAGGATTGCACCCTTAGCTAAGATAAACCAACTATCCTATTGAAACATGGAAACACTCTCAGATTGTGGGTAATCTATGGTGAGAGTGAATCTCCAGAGCGGGTTGGTTACCCTATCAAATCACCTAATCTAAAAGACTTTTTGAGGAAAGGGTTAAGAGGAAAACTGAAAATGAAATCCTAGAACCTAAGGATGATTCACCAAAAATTTAAAATTTTCACTTTCATTATTCTTCTCACAAATAGTTTCTCAAAAAATTTAACCTTCACAATCTCTCTTAAAACATATAATTCAACAATAATTTGCATGAAGGCTCGAGCTGAAACATAATCACACAACCTAAAATATATGAAATTTGGTACACAAAAGGATTCAATATTTTGAATCATAATGACATCAAATTGGTACTACAAACTTGAGACAAAATATGAGAAGGAAAGATCTATTGTTTATTGAAATTGAAGGAGTATCAACATCAAAATCTTAGTACAAAAAGTGTTTAAAAAACTCTCTGAAGTGAGCAGGAGAGGAAGAAACAATATTCTGAACTCCCCAAAAATTAAAATTTTCTCCAACTTATATCTCCCTAGTGTCTCTAGTAGTGAGAATAGAAAATCAGAGTGAACTGCACCTCAGATTAGCAACTTTGATCCATTTTCGAGCTCAAGGGAAAAACCTCTAAAATAGTGCCCAAAATTGATCCAAACTAGCTGATAAAGATGACAAATTTCTATCTTTAGTAGGTTGATCTAAAATTCTCACAAAATTAGGTTCAAATTGACCCAAAATTGAAAATAGAAGGTTTAGTTTCTCCACTCTTTCCCAATTTCTCCCAAGAACTCAAACTCAGAAATAGAAAGATTCTATCCTCACTAACTGCATTTTAGAATAACAAACATTAAGGCAATTTGTAACAATATTGCCTTAATAATGTTTTACATCATTTTCAATATACAATTTAGAAGGCTCCTAATTACACTTGACTTGATATAACCTTTCTAGCTTGAGTTTTTTGATTTTCAAATACATCTCCTTCAATCTTTGATTTTTCTATAAAAAATCAGAAAAATAACCACTAGATCACAAGGTCACATGACTTTATTTCAAAGTTTTGAAAATACTGAGGCCTGAAATTTTGACCTAGTGAATGAAAGGACCAAGGCATGTATGATGTTTTGATTTTCCTCCAAAGGTTATGAAATGTTTCTAAGGCATAAAACCTAGGCATACAATATATGGTAGCCACCAAATATTACAAAGGGTATTAGTTCGACCTTTAATTTTAAATTTAATGTGATAAAAATAAAACTTAAATTAGGGCAACCTTGCAAACCCTAAGACAAAACTGAGCCCTCCTTAGTTTTTGACCATTCATTTGCATTGATCAATTTTGGAGAAATGCTACTCTGCACACGACCGCTAGGAAACTTAGGGTTTGAGCTCGAAACTTGAACATTTTTTGCTATTTGGAGGTATTTCCTGAAGATTTCAAAGAAATAAACATAGAGGTAAGTTCTTTGACACCAATTTGGGTATCGACCCTCATTTTTTTGGAGTATTTGGCCTTCATGGTTGTGGCCTTGACTGGAATTTTGATATATTTATGCTTTGATTCACTTTTTGTTGGTGCTTTGCTTACCTTTGGCCGCCATTGCAAAACTTGGTTTGGAATTTTGAGAGGAAAAAATTGAGGGAAATCCCGTAGCCCTTCATGTATTTTTCAATAATGGAAAGCTTGGTAAGCCCCAATCTCTTCGAATCTTCCATTCCTTCTTTTCTTTCTGCAAACACAAGCTTATTTTGAGCTTATTAAAGGGTATAGTGATGAATGTATGTGCTCCTTTGTATACTATGAAATAACTATGGATATTTCTAAATGTTTTCCCCATTGGAGGCCACAACCTCATCTTGCATTTCTCTTATTTTTGAGTGCTTGTTTGAGCTTGAAAAAAATTGAAAACTCTTCTATTTCTCTAAACTTGTGGTTTCTTGATGCAAACCCAAGTGGGTTTTGATACTTGTGAATAAAATGTGTTCTTAGGCTGTGGCCATGAGAACCCACAATGTATTTTATTATCTATATTTCCCTCTTTGTTTTGTGTAACAAAAACTCAATTCGAGCTTGACCCAAAGAAAAACAGTGAAAGTATTATGAAGAAATGAACCTCCTACACCTTGTTTTACCATTTTTTGGGTTTTTGAAACCCTTCATGGCTGTGCCCATCCATGCATTTGTGCGTGCTTTCTTTTTCGAATGAGTCTGGAAAGCCTCTTCTTTTCTTGAAACCCTACTGCCATCATAACATTTTGTTCATTTACTTTAGAGGAATATAGGTTTGGCTTTAGAAAATAGTAGAAAGAAATAAGATTGTTTACTTTTCTAATAGAGGTAAAACGTTCCCATTTCATTCTATATTTATCTCCCCATATGAATTTCTCCTTCAGAGCCTTACATGGCTTCCACTGTGCTTGTATTTCTAGTTGGTGCAGATACAAAAGAGAGTTCTTTGCTTTTCAATTTATTAGCACCATCCTTAACAATAAAATTTCCGTCACTTATTTACTATGCTATATGATCATTTGCAATCTTTGAATTTAGAGAGTGAAATGCATCTACAGGTGCCATGTGAACTATACCATCGTAGGCTGTAGCTTACTTTACATTTTGAAAATATGCATGAGAACTGGATATTGTATCTCTTCTTGCCTCCAAAATGTTGTTGTTCACTTTTCTTTACAAAAGGATTATGCCTATACTACTAGTTTCTTTTGATCCACCACACATAGAAGATTTTGAAATATGTGAACTTTTGTCATGTATTCCTGTTCACTATCACACCCCATGGAAATGTACTCCTTGTTGTTCTATATACAAAATTATCATTTCTTTCCAACTAACATACCCTGATTTGAATGATGATTCCTTTCATCACTGTGTCATGTCCTTGTCACTCACTTATTGTTGTTTATTCATTTGTTGCAACTATGCATTCCCCATGCACTTCATTCTATCCAACCTCGGAGAGAACAAGGTTGTTGTTCTACTATCAAGAACTTTTACAATGCATGTCTAATAATTACTCCACTTTAGTTTTTTGTGATCAATGCATCTCCCCTTGTCTCTCATGTGTAACACTTCTTGTAGGCACCTTGATGCATAAATATATGATGAAAAATTTGTGTGGGCATTCCATATAGAAAAAATTCCTTGCTGCCCCCTTACATATGAGCACTATTTGTGTCTTTTTCTCCAAAGTGTGCACTTAAAACAACACAAAAAAAAGATGATATGACGCATGAAAATAATAGAAGATGTAAACAACACTATTCTATGAAATATTTATGTGCAAAAAAAAATCTAATAAAAGAAAGTGCATTTATTCAGCTATGCATATTTCAAGAATTTAGATAAGCCATTGTTCATCTATGATCTTTATTTTCATTGCACTTTAGAATTTGATTGTCTGAATGGGAAATGGATCAAATTATCTTGCGGTTTCTTTATGTACTTCTCCTTCAGTTGAATGTTTCCTTTTGAGAAATTATGAATGTTTTTACTTTCTCAAACCCTTCTTGAATTTAAGGGGCAACATGTTGGGATCAACCCTTGTGGGAGACCATTTTTGCACCACATGATATAATGTCTTCATAAATGGATCAACAACATGATTTATCCTATACCTACACAATGAATAAACATGTTAGATAAAAACAGTGAAGCTCAATGCTCTTGTGATATTTTATCTTTCAGGATCTCTTGCATATTTTTGATGTTTATTCAACTAATTCAATACATTATAGGAAATGCACTATATTTCTATTGATAGAGCACATAATGAGATTCATATCCAAATCTCTAACAACTCTTTACTTCATGATGTAGGTTCACTCAAGATCCAAAGCAAGGATGGAGCAGTAGCAACAAAGACCAACTGAAGATCAATAGGAAATGATGGATATGTCTCCTCTTATTTGCTTCTTTTCTTTTCTTTACCTTCAGTTGTATAGTGCATTCCTTATGATGTGTTGGTTTAGCTATTCCCACAACTTGTGTGGGATAATTGATCTCTCTTTTCTTTCCAATGAATATGAAAACAATTTTTTTTGCAATCTTGTACAATTATGTGTATACTTCTTTTGCAAGATAAACACAACATTGTGAATTGAATAGATCATTACATAGTTGAATGGAAGCAATGTATTATAATTCATGTATCCTCTTTTATGCTAAAAATTATTAAATGGTAGACTAAATGCTTTCTTTTAATGAAACACGTTGCACGATAAAACTAAATTCTTTCTCTTAAACTTCAATATATGCAATGGTTAAGAGAACCATAAATAAATTGAAATATTTAACCTTAAAATAAGAATAAATTGCTTCAGTTCTTCCAATTTGAGATGTGGGTGAAAATTTGGAAATATTTTTGGCGATTTCTATTGAATGGTTTCATACTAAGCATAAAGACCAGTTGCCTTAAACAATTCATTGGTTGTAGAGTCAAATCTATCCCTTTTGAACTCAAAAAACTCATGAAACTAAATTACAAAATTCTAAACAGTAGCAAAAAACCAAACATAACCAAATTGAAAGCAAACTAAAAGGCCCTGGTGGCTAGGAAGCATGTGTTGCAACAGTTAGGGAAATAAAATTACTAAATTGAAATGTGCTTCAAACACTTATTAGTAGAGAATCACTAACCCTACCCTACACTAAACAAATGAATGGGCCTTCTCGATGAAACCATTAACTGGATTTACAAAGTAGTTTCCTTTCTTGATCAAGTGAATATGCCCTTCCTACTTGAAAGCAACCAAAGAGGGTTGTGGAAAGGGTGGGAATTTAAGGAAATTAGGTAAAAATTCTGTAAGAAATAGAACGAACACACATACCCACTGGTTTTGATTGAAAGTGTAACCATTATGAGGTGGATAGGTTAACTGCCTCTCCTCTCCTTATTGCTCATCCAATGCTTTCTCCTTTCTATTTTCTAGCTGGGCTAGATGTTTAATGGGACATCCCCTTGACAAGCTGATGTGCAAATGATCAAGGATGATTTATTGCTTTGCTACCTTATTACCCTTGCTGTCCTCATAATTCACTAGCTTGGGTTTTCATTCACTACAAGAATTCAACAGAGTAGCAAGTTCCCTATAAGCTGAATAAGTAGGATCTTGATAGTCAAACATTAGATTGTCTTGAAAAGACTAATTCTCCTCTATTAGTTTACTTAACTGTTCTTCAAGGGAAGCTACCTTCAATATCTCTATGTTAGCTTCTCCTTTGTCAATTGACTCTTCAATCATCACCCCTCTTTGCTTTATTTGAGCCATGCCTTGAATCTCCTAATTATGCCCCATTTTAGGCATGTTGTCAAGGATACCACAATCTTGAACCTCCACAACAATATTCATTTATTCACAAATCAACTCTCTGTCAATGTGATCTTCATGCTCTTTCTGATCACAACTTGTCAATCTTGTTAGCTCACATATATTCTCTTCATCAATAGGAACAAATAAAAGAAAATCTTCAAATAAATTAATTAAAGTAGGCATCTCAACATTCTTCTCTAGCAAATCTAGGTGATAACATTACCACAAGTTAAAAAAACAGCTTTGCTCTCCAAGTTCCCGCTCAGGCTATTTTTTGAATTTCCAGGTTCTGTTTGTGATTTGAACACCTGATGGGTCAGTCAGTAGGGGGGCTTAGAAAGGCTCCCCATTCCAAGGAGGATGTCCCTTTTGCTGATGTTGTGCCTATGGTGGTAGCAAACAATCTGGTGGTTCCTAGTCCGACGTCTCCTCCTCATACTTCAATCCTTTCCCCTAGGGAAAAGATGAAGGGAATCTCTGGGAAGTCACAATTTTCACCAACCTTGGAGCTCAGCTCCTTTCTTTATGAGGAAGCCCCTAATTCCTACGTGGAAAAATTGGTGGGGTTTGACTCGCTAGCTACGAGTAAAAGGCCTTTGGACTCTGCTTCCTACTCGGTTATTGGTTGGGAAGTTGATGTCCCAGAGACTCTGATGTTGAAGGCAATGGACAACCTCAAAATGGCTCTGGTTGGGAGATTTTTGGCATATAGGCCAAATATTGAACTGGTTCATCAATGGGTTGCTTCCACTTGGAATCTCAAAGGCAAAGTCACTATCAATGTGATGCCAAGAGTTATCTTTCTCTTCTCCTTTGTGGTGTATGAAGATATGTTGAAGGTTCTAATTGGGGGCCCTTGGACTTTTGACTTGAGATTTACATTTTTTCTATCTCTATGCAAGTGGAAGCTGGGTTTTGACCTGTTGGATGATTTGGGAGCCTTGATACCAACTTGGGTTTTTTTTTTGGGCCTCCCTCTGGAATTATAGGAGAAAGGAATATTACAAGGAATATCCAAATCCTTTGGGAGTTTATTGGCCATTGATAAGATCACTTAGGAGAGATATCATCTAGTGTATGCCCGTAGCTGTGTTAATGTGGTTGTGAATATGGTTCTCATGTCCTCCATCCTACTTAAGTCAAAGTTTGGAAACTAGACCCAACCCTTAGAATATAAAAATGCTTGACTCTTTTGTCAACTATGTAAGAAATTTGTTCATATCGGTGATACATGTGGGCTTAAGCAGGGCATTGGCCAAAAGGCTAAGGATAAAATTATTGAGAAGGCTCCCCCTAGAAAGGTTACGTCTTCTTCTATGCAGTCGTCCACTGTTCTTGAGTAGGAAGTGTCTATTCCTCTCATTAAGGAAATCCCAAAAATTCCTACTAAGTTTTTTTCTGATCATGTGGTTGAATTGAATGATTCAGGTTGCCTTAACTTAGCTTTGGATGCCCCTGCTTCTACCTTCCCAACCTCATGCTTTCCATCAATGACTGATTTGGTCTTGGAGGGAGGGAGTGATGCTATTAAGGTGATTTCCCCTCTTGTGGATATTAGGAAGGAGGATACGGTGATGGAAGTTGGCATCAAGACTCACATTCAAGGAGAGGAGGATGAATGTGAAGAAGGTGAGTATGTTCTAGCTGATAAAAACTTGTCTCAGAAGGATATTCATTCCTTTGATAAAATGGGTGCCAAAAACTGAGTGAATCCTTGGCTATTCTTGGATTCCCTAGTGGCTTGAATGACAAAGAGGAGGAGGAGGGATGGTCCCAAGCTCTGACTAAACCTAAAAATAAAAAAAGAAACTAGATGTGGGAGGAGGAAATAAGGTGGGAAGGTCTTCACAAAAGGACTCCAGAACCAAAGATACAACAAGGGATGTGGAAACTAGAAAACAAAGAACCTTGGATTCGATCGCAAGATCAAAGTCCAAGAAGAGGTAGTCTCATCTACTTCCAAGGGTGGGAAGTGGTCTATTTTTTAGACTTTCTAATGAAGTTTCTCTCTTGGAATATAAGGGGCCTCAATAGCCCATATAAACTATTTTTGGTGAAATCATGCATTCTTGATAATAAAGTGGATGTGCTTTGCCTTCAAGACACAAAGAAGGACACTTTTGAAAAATCCATCGTCAATTTTTGGCCTATTACGAATTTATTTATTAGTGAGGCTGATGGTTCTTCAGGAGGTATTTCTACCCTCAGGAACCCATTGAAATTCAATGGGACTTTTTGCTCTGCTTGTAAGAATAGCCTGATGATCACTTTGGAAGATATTGTTTCCCAGGAGAAATGGAACCTTATAAATATCTATGCCCTGAATCTAAGCATGGAAAAAAGTTTTTCTTTGGGAAAAGTTAAGTAATGCTATCTCTCTAAGGTATGGTGATTATTGGATGCTGGGAGGAGATTTTAACTCTCCTCTCCTCCCCTCTGAAAAGTTTGGAAGATAGGATGAGTACTCAGACAACATGATGGAGCTGGTGGAGTTTTTAAATTTGGTTGGATTCATTGATATCCCCATCCAAGGAACTAAGTTTACTTGGTCTAACAAAAGAAATTAAAATCATTTAATCCAAGCTAAACTCGACAGATTCTTGATATTTGCTAATTGGGATATCTCTCAATTCCTTTTTCTCTCTGCTCTTCCTAGATCGAGATCAAACCAAATGCCTTGGTGCTGAAAAGGAATGTGGATCATAATAATGGTCCTTTCCCATTCATATTTGAAGCTATGTGGTGTATTCATCCAATATTTTTTGAATTGGTTAAATCATGGTGGGAGGAACCTATTTTTGGCACTCCTATGTATTGCCTAGCCGAGAAGTTAAGAAGAATAAAGAAAAAGTGAAAGGGTGGAATAAGGTGACTTTTGGAAATATCTTTGAGACAAAGAAGTCTCTAGGAGAGTGACTAAAGGAGGTTCAATATTTAATGGAGGCTGGAAGGGTGGATGAGGATCTTTGTGCCAAGGAAAGAGATCTCAGATCACGGTGGTATAGGATAAACAAAAAGGAGGAAATCTACTGGAAAGAAAAGTCAAGGGTACAATGGCTAAAGGAAGGAGATAGGAACATGAAGCTCTTTCACCAGTCAATGTTGAAACATAGAAGCATAAAAAAAATTAGATCTCTTGTGAAGGAGGATGGTTCAATGGTGACCAATGAAAAATAAATTGGGAGGGAAGCTGTTAATTTCTTCTCTAATCAACACAGAGCCCCTGACATTAATGAGCAGGTATTTGCTAACTTTATTGATGTGATTCCTAAAGCTATTTCTGATATAGACATAAAAATCATGAGTAATGTTGTTTCCATGGATGAAGTTAAAAATGAAGTGTTCTCCTTTGGAGCATATAAAGCTCCTGGACCTGATGGTTTCCCCCCTATTTTTTCCAGACCTTTTGGGACATTGTCAAAAATGATCTTGTCAATGCTACTAAAGATTTTCTTAGGTCAGGTAGATTGCTGAACCAGATCAATACCACTTTCATATCCCTCATTCCTAAAAATGTGGACGCCTCTTCTATGAAAGATTACAAAACCATTAGTCTCTGCAACACAGTCTATAAAATCTTTTCCAAAATTCTCGTTCTTCATCTCAAACCCATGCTTAGTAAAATGATTTCCCCTAATCAGAAGGGATTTTTCTAGAATATAAATATCCTTGATTTTTTCATCTCCACCTATGAAATTATTCACTCTATGGATCACTCTAAAAATCTAGGTATGGTCTTCAAAATTGATATTTCTAAGGCTTATGATAGAGTCTCTTGGCCTTTCCTCTTTTCTGTCCTAAAAAAAAATGGAATTTATGGAAGATTCCTAAAGCTGATCTCGGATTGTGTTACCTCCCCCCTATGCTATATTATTGTTAATGGTGTTCCCAAAGGTTTCTTCTCTTGTGGTTGTGGTCTCAGGCAAGGTGACCCCCTATCCCCCTACCTCTTTATCATTGTGGTAGAAGCCCTGAGAAGGAATATACAGAAACTGGTGGATTCTAATGTTCTCAAAGGTGTTAAAGCTACTTCCTCTCTAATGCCTAACTCCCACCAATAATTTGTTGATGAAAATCTAATATTTGGGGAAGCCTCAATGGGGGAAGCTGGTATCTGGAAACAGGTGCTAAATGACTATGTTGATGTTTCTGGATAGTGTATCAACTATGAGGAAATCAAAATTTACTTCTTTAATACCGACCAAGAAATCAAGGAAAGAGTGATAAAAATTATGGGATGTAAGGAAGCTGAACTACCTGATTCTTATCTAGGCCTACCTTTGATCTCTAAGAAACTGGAGAATACTTACTGGAATCAACTGATTGAAAGGACCCAAAACAAACTTGCTGGGTGGAAAGGAAAGCTTCTTGGTTTGGCAAGCACGATTCAACTCCTTAATGATTCCCTTCAAAATATTCCAATATTCTACCTCTCCCTCTTTAAAGTCCCTACCTTTATAGGGAAGAAGATAGAACAAATACAAAGAAAATTCTTATGCTTAGGTATTGAAGAAAAAAATAGAATGTCTCTGGTAGGATGGGAAAAAGTGTGTACTCCTAAAAGGAGAGGGGGACTGGGATTAAGAAGAATTTCCTTGCTAAATAAATCCATAATGGATAAAATTGGTTGGAATATCCTTGAAGGCACAAAATATTGGGTAAAACCTTTCCAAGTCAAATACATGAGGAACATGGACTTTGGCTGTTTTTTGTCTACTTTGGATATGCTGAGTGGCTCAGTTCTTTGGAATCATCTTGTTAAATTGAGAAATGTGTTGAAGCTAGGGGTGAGGAAGAGAATTGAGAATGGGAATAACATGGATTTTTGGAAGGATCCTTGGATGGAGTCTTCTACTCTATCCTCCTTAGAAGACTTGAGACCTCTTAAAAAAAGTCTTAATAGAATCTATGGTAAAAAGGTTTCAGACTATATAAATTGGGAGTTGGAGGAACCTTAGATGGAAGGAGCTCAATTTGTTACTTAGAATAGATAACCTTAGAGGTCAGAGACAGATGAAAACCCTGGTGTGGTTGATATCTCAGCTGAGGACCCTATTCCCCATCCGCCTCTTACTATTGTTGCTAGAAGAGTGATTTTAACTGCTAAAAGCTAATCCCCGATTTCCAATGTCTCCAATCCTTCTACCCCTGTGTTACAAAAATGTGAGGAGAAAAAAACCTTTGAAATAGAGATAATAAGAGCCACACCTGAAAAAAGAAAGCATTCACCTTTGCTTCTTGAACTTCCTAAGGTGAATAAAGCTAGATGAAAAGTAAACATAAGGGATGCCATAAACATAAAAGAGGAAGGGACCCTTAATGAGGAGGATAAAGAGTCTCTACAGGGCTAGGGAAGTGGTGGGAGTGGTGGTAGACGGTTGGCTCGGCTAGCAAAAGTGGCCTCGAAGGAGAAAAATGGAAACATAAACTGTCTAAAAGTGAATTGGAGGAATAGGAGTATGAAGATTTTGAGGCCGAGGAGGATGATGACTCTAAGGACTAGGATTTTGAGGATACAACCTATGAGATGGGGGAAGAAGGATCAGAGGAGGAAAATGATGAGGAAGAGGAAGAACAAGATGAATTGTCTGAGGATGATAAGAAAGAGGAAGATAAAGTGCAGGAAGTTGAGGATGTGGATACGAGAAAAGACTCTACCATTGAAGTTCTAAAGATAGGACTTACCCTTATGCAGGTTCGGTTTGAAGACATGAAGAAGGCTCTGGCTACTCTCATGAGGGTCACAAATAGACTTATGAGGCGGGCTATGTTGGGCACGACTTCTGGAGAACTTGAAATTGCTAAGAAGCTAAAGAAATAGGGGAAATCGGATGCCTTGAAGGGTCTGGATGAGATAGAGGGACCTGATTGGAGAGACTATATTTCTCTCATGGGAGAGTATGGGGACCTGCTGAAGAAAGAAAAATAATGCCTCGTGTTGTTTTGTTTTTTGATGAGTCTTTTGTTGTTTAGTTTTTATATGTTAGACTACTCTACTGTTATGGACATGTTTTGGTGGAATACCACCTGGGATACTGTGGATCTTATTAATGGTTTACATATAACTAAGTATGCTTCTAGTATTTTATTGTTTTTGATTAGAACTAGTTGGTCTATGGTTACTAAAATTACTACTGGCCTACGTAATTATAATGCTGCTATTTTTTGGGTTGTGGGTGGTGTTGTTTCCCACTAATTATCTATTTATTTTTGTCTAATTTTGTAACCATGGGATCTGGGCTTTTCCCTGCTTATCTAATAAAAAACATTCTTCTCCATCTCAACAATCAGTTGTTCCTAGTTTTCAAGATCTTCTTCATCGCTATACCAGCTGGATACCTCAAAATAACTATCAATGTTTTGTTTCTCCAACTGATCTTGGTTTTCCTAAATCCATTCTTGTCCCTGAATTGCAGCTACTAAGGATATGGGCATTCTTTCTTCTTCTTGGTCAAAAAAAGAGGGCAATTTATCAAACCAAAATATAGATTTCTCCTTCTCACCACCCCTTTCTTGCTTCTTGTCATCTTGCTATGAATAATTAACCTTGCAAACATCCTCACTGGTGCAGGAGCACCAAGTTGCTTTCAAGCCTCCATGAGGCCATTTGTAAATAGTTGGTCTTTTTATGTATTGGGTCTTATAATAAGGTTTATCAAGCCATTGTATAGGTGTTTGAGTCTTAGGAAGTAATATTTGAAGTCATTTGTCAAATAATGTTTAAAGTTGTAATATATTGTAAAAATCGTAAAAGTTGCTCAAGAAAATTGTCAAGCAACTTGTCAAAAGTGTCATTAAAGTGTTTTTTCAACAAACTAACTAAAATGTGGTTGAAAATAGTTGGTTTTGGTTGTAAATTTATAAGTACACCCTCCAAAACTTGAATTGGAGAGGTTGAAGAAGTTGAGAAGGAGTTTTCAAAGGAGAAATTGCTATTTTTGAGTTTTTCATCAAGAAACTGCTGATCTCGTGCATTGTACGGATTTTATATGTTGTTTTATGTTATAATAATATAATTATTGCATAGATAATTGAATCACCTTTCTTTTGGCATTTGAATGGTGTGATTTCATTGAGAATTGAGTGAGATATTGCCATTTTACTACCGGGTGGTCTCAAACCCCATGTTTTCCTCTAGAATTTGCTGATCCCGTACTTGGTACGATCTATACGTTCTGTTATATGGTTGAAGGGTGTAATTTTTGGAAAGGTAATTGAATAATATTTCTTTTGGAGTTGGAGTGGTTATATTTAATTGAGTAATAAGGGAGATATCTTAATTTTACTCCCGGATGGTCTGAAAACCCTCAAAATCAAGGTTTTGAGCAAAAAATGGATGCATCTTCCATTCCCACACTATAGCATTGCAAAATCTTGGTGGGATGGAAGGTATGAGGGTGAAATGTTATGTATCAGAGGTCTTGGAGAGCAGAAAGAACTTTGGAGGCAAATGGTGCAATGTTTTGGCTTGACATCTCTATGTGGCAAGCCCATGTGACAAGCAAAAAAGTGAGTTTTTGCTTTATTTTGAAAAATCTGTTTGAAAGGCACTTAGGAATGATGGTAATAGGTGTGAAAAACCTATAGGAGTTCATTTTTTTGGCTTTGGGGTGAAGGGGAGAGCCTAGATAGTCAAGACCCAGGTGTGGGTCTGTGAATTAGGCCTCTTGGAGTAGTGGTAGAAAGGGCCATTGTGAGTGATGCCTTGACAGTCAAGAGGAAAGGTTTTGGAAATTTGTAGGGGTCCATTGTGGATGTCTGAATTCATAGGTTTGGTGCCTTGAAAATAATCCATGTGGTTTTTATATTGACTGTCCTACCGGGTAAGGCTACTAGCCTTTTGATAGAAAAGTGCCTAATTCACCATAGTTTGTGGAAGTTTGTTGAAACCTAAGTGCTAGAGGGTATTTTACATTATATTTGGGTGTTTGCTATCCTTGCCACTCTGCATCATAAAAGGAAATGAGAAAGAAGGAAAGACAAAAGGCAAGACAAATAGAGTTTGAGGAAGCCCTAGAAAAGATAAGCCAAAGGTTGGAAAGATTAGACAAAGAACACCAACTTCTTAAGGAAGCACAAAGGAGTTGGAATATACCAATTTCAAAGAGGTTAAGATGGCCTTTAAAGAATATTATGAAGAAGCAAAGAAAACAAAAGAATACAACAAATGAGACAAAGGTAAAGTTTGAATCTATTGTTCAAGTTCAGCAAGATAAGTTACAAGTTGAGATGCATGATATTTCAATTGTGTTTGAAGATGAACAAACTTCTTTGTTGGTTAATAAACATGTTGATGTTGAGATTAGTGATGTGGTTGTTGTTTGTAATCAAGTAGTTGATGAAATTGTTGTTGATGAACAATTTGAGAAGGTTTTTGTTGTTATTGATAACCCTTGTATTGATACTCAAGTTGATGATGATAAAGTTGTTGATAACATTGATGTTGATATTCATGACCAAGTTGTTGTTGATGATAAGGTTGTTAATAAAGATGTTGCAGATGTATTTGATAGTGAGGTTTATGAAGGTTTGAAAGAGTATGATTCAGATTATATATGGTACTCTAATGATAAGAATGAAGATATAGATGATGCTACTAAGGTTTATACACAAGAAATAGAGTTTTGGAGCCTAGATGTTGAGAAGATGATGGAGAAGAGATGGTATAAGAAGAAGAGGAAGACAAAACCATGGGTTAAGATGAAGATACAAGTGTTTTTTATTGAAGATGATAGTGAAGAATCATTTATTTTTGCAGGTGCTTTATTCTATGCTAACTCAGGGGACTTGAGTTTTTTCTTCAAGGGGTGTATGGTGCAGGAGCACCAAGTTGCTTTCAAGCCTCCATGAGGCCATTTGTAAATAGTTGGTCTATTTTATGTATTGGGTATTATAATAAGGTTTATCAAGCCATTGTATAGGTGTTTGAGTCTTAGGAAGTAATATTTGAAGTCATTTGTCAAATAATGTTTAAAGTTGTAATATATTGTAAAAATTATAAAAGTTGCTCAAGAAAATTGTCAAGCAACTTGTCAAAAGTGTCATTAAAGTGTTTTGTCAACAAACTAACTAAAAGGTGGTTGAAAATAGTTGGTTTTGGTTGTAAATTTATAAGTACACCCTCCAAAACTTGAATTGGAGAGGTTGGAGAGGTTGGAGACATTATTTTGGAGTTTGATGAATGGCAACCTCAAGTTTGGTGTGCATTTTATGATTTCTACATTGTTTTCAGGTTGAAGTTGTGATTTGTACGGACTAGTATGGATTCAAATAATGGATTATAATATATTTATGGAAAGATATCTATTTATAGTTTCCAATTATTTTTGTCTCATTTAATTTTATTGAGTTTTGTGGAAGATATGACTATTTTGGTGAGGGCAGGTTTAAACACTGCCTAGGGTTTGCAGTTTTGGGAAAAATGCAATAACTTTAGTTTCGATCATTGGATCTTCATAAAAATTGGAAGGGAGGTCTGTAATTATGTTGTATTAAATATAACCAAAGGGATTGCCTTCATTATTCTTTTAATGGAAGTTATTAATGACTGTTTGTTGCATTGAATTGTTTGTTGTGAGAATGATTACACTATGATCTAGAATGCACTTAATTATTGTTTGAGATGAATAATTTTATGAAAGTTTTCAAGTGAATGGAATGTTGAGTTGTGAGTCCTCTTGATTTGCATCACTTACCTTTCCAATTCATTAGTTCCACACCATGCTAGCCATATTCAAGATGAGAACTTTGCAATTCTATATTCTCATTTAACACACTTTTCGAACCAACATAGCTATTTCGAACTATTAAATCTTGGTTCCTCATACCATTCATACATGCATCTTTCTTATGAGGTTGGTTACATAGATAAAACTAGTCACACTCTTGTGCCATGTTATTTTGTGTAGGCACAAGCTCTTTTGAAGATCTGACAGTATTATGATTTTAGGGTTGAAAGTGTCTAGGATTTAAATTTCTCTTTTGGCATTGAGAATTAGCTTGGAAAGGCAGTCCATTTGGTTGATACGAGGCTTGAGAAGGCTTATTCTCTTATCCAACTTGCTTCTTAATAATCATAAAATGATTCCCAAAAGTTTTCAGTATATTTCTAATCTCTTGAAGCTCTTGAGATTGGGCTAGAACAACAATTTCTTGAGCTTCAACTTGATATGCTATTGTTGGAATGGGTGGGACATCAACTAAAGTGGTTAAAGACATAGGTAAAAGTGATTGTAATTTAGGAAAAATGGGCATAGGAGGCCTTGGGGCTATATTACCAGCTTGAATAAGGAAATTTTCTACTCTAATAGAAATATCAAAGGCATTAGGAATTGTAAACCCACCCATAGAGCATCATTACAAAAATTTCGCTATCTAAAGCCTTCAAAAATATAGAAATGCATATTGGGGTGAAGGCTTTACCATCAAGGGAATCCTATCCCAAGTCCTTTGGAAACATTAGTTAAAATCTGACATATGCTCATGAGGAACTCGCTTGATAGTACTTAACTGTTGCAACAAGGACAAATGATCAGATTTATCTTCAAATTTTCTGTACAATCCATCTCCTAGTCAATCCCATGTTGCAATCAAATTTTTTGGAAGGCCACAAAACCACCACAAGGCTTTTCCTTTCAGTGATGTAGCCAAAAGCCTAAGTGCTATGTTCTCTTCAGTAGAATTAAGAACCAAGCATAAGATGGCCACATCTTGAATCTGATCAACAAGAATGGTTTGATCTTCTCTGGTGAAATATGGAAAACTCTTAAGGCTGCAACTGGAATATCACCATTTCATGCAAGAAATAATGGGATGCCCCCATTAAAAGGTGCAAATGTGAATGACCTCACCATCACTGGTACTTGTACTAGTCTGTACTCTTATCATAACTAGTTACACTAGATTTGTATGCCAAAACAAAAAAATGGAGTCACCAAGTATACTTAAAAAAATCTCTAAAGGTTGGAAAAATTGCTACATATACTAGAACAACAACTTAAAATTTGAAAGACTTATCTGAAAACAAGTTTCAGAGTCCCATCAGGTGTGCCAAAAACTGTTGTTAATCAGGATTGCACCCTTAACCAAGATAAACCTAACTATCTTGTTGAAACATGGAAACACTCTTAGATTGTGTGTAATCTATGGTGAGAATGAATCTCTAGAGCGGGCTAGTTCCCCTAGAAAATCACCTAATCTAAAAGACTTTCTGAGGAAAGGGTTAAGAGGAAAACTAAAAATGAAATCCTAGAACCTAAGGATGATTCACCAAAAAATTAAAATTTGACTTTGATTATTTTGCTCACAAACAGTTTCTCAAAAAATTTAACCCTCACAATCTCACTTAAAACATATAGTTCAAGAGTAATTTGCATGAAGGCTCAAGCTAAAATACAATCAAACAACTTGAATTATATGAAATTTTGTACACAAAATCACAATAACAAGACATAAAAGGATTCAATATTTTGAATCACAATGACATCAAATTGGTATTGCAAACTTGAGACATAATATGAGAAGGAAATATTTTCTTTTTATTGAAATTGAAGGAGTATCAACATCAAAATTTAAGTGCAAAAAGTGTTTAAAAAACTCTTTGAAGTGAGAAGGAGAGGAAGAAACAATATTATGAACTCCCCAAAAATCAAAATTTTCTCCAACTTATATCTCCCTAGTGTCTCCAATAGTGAGAATAGAAAAATTAGAGTGAATTGCATCTCGGATTAGAAAATTTGATCCATTTTTTAGCTCAAGGGAAAATCCACCAAAATAGTGCCCAAAACTGATCCAAACTGGCTGATAAAGATGACAAATTTCTATCTTCAATAGGTTGATCCAAAAGTCTCACAAAATCAAGTTCAAAATGACCCAAAACTGAAAATAGAAGGTTTAGTTTGTCCATTCTTTTCCAATTTCGCCCAAGAACTCAAATTCAGAAATAGAAAGACTCTATCCCCACTAGCTGCATTTTAAAATAAAAAAAATTAAGGCAATTTATAACACTATTACCTTAAAGATGTTTTACATCATTTGCAGTTTACAATTTAGAAGGCTCCTAATTACACTTGACTTGATACAACCTTTCTAACTTGAGTTTTTAGATTTTGAAATACATCTCCTTCAATATTTGATTTTTCTATAAAAATGAAAAAAATAATCACTAGATCACAAGGTCACATGAATTTATTTCAATTTTTTAAAAATACTAAGGCCTACAATTTTGACCTAGTGAATGAAAGGACCAAGGCATGTATGTTATTTTTATTTTCCTCCAAAGGTTATGAAATGTTTCTAAGGCATAAAACCTAGGCATACAATATGTGGTAGCCATCGAATATTACAAAGGGTATTAGTTCGGCCTTTGATTTTAAATTTAATGTGATAAAAATCAAACTCGAATTAGGGCAACCTTGCAAACCCTAAGACAAAACCGAGCCCTCCTTATTTTTCGGCCATTCATTTGCATCGATCAATTTTGGAGAAATGCTGCTCTGCACACCACTGCCAGGAAACTTAGGGTTTGAGCTCGAAACTTGAACATTTTTTGCTGTTTGGATGAATTTCTTGAATATTTCAAAGGAAGAAACATAGAGGTAAGTTCTTTGACACCAATATGGGTATTGACCCTCACTTTTTCAGAGTATTTGGCCTTGATGGCCATGCCCTTGACTGGATTTTTAATATATTTATGCTTTGATTCACTTCCTATTGGTGCTTTGCTTGCCTTTGGATGCCATTGGAGAACTTGGTTTTGACTTTTGAGAGGAAAAAAGTGAGGGAAAGCCCACAACCCTTCATGCATTTTTCAACACTGGAAATATTGGTAAGCCCCAATCTCTTTGATCTTGCATTCGTTCTTTTCTTTCTACAAACACAAGCTTATTTTGAGCTTATTGAAGGGTATAGTGATGAATGTATGTGCTCCTTTGTATAGTGTGAAATAACTATGGATATTTCTGAATATTTTCACCATTGGAGGTCGCGGCCTCATATTGCATTTCACTTATTTATGAGTGTTTGTTTGAGCTTGAACAAAACTAAAACCTCCTCTATTTCTCTGAACTTGTGGTTTCTTGATGCAAACCCAGGTGGGTTTTGATATTTTTGAAGAAAATGTGTTCTCAGGCCACGACCATGAGAACCCACAATGTATTTTATTATCTGTATTTCCCTCTTTGTTTTTTGTAATAAGAGCTCTATTCAAGCTTGCCCCAAAGAAAAATAGTGAAAGTCTTGTGAAGAAATGAACCTCCTAAACTTTGTTTTACCATTTTTTGTGTTTTAAAACCCTTCATGGCCGTGGCCATCCATGCATTTATGGGCGCTTCCTTTTTCGAATGAGTCTAGAAAGCCTCTTCTTTGCTTGAAACCCTAACACCATCATGAAATTCTACTCATTTAATTTCAAGGAATACATGTTTGGCTTCAAAAAATAGTAGAAAGAAATAACATTGTTTACTTTTCTAATAGAGGTAAAACATTCCCATTTCATTCTATATTTATCTCCCCATATGCATTTCTCCTTCAGATCCTTACATGGATGTCACTATGCTTGTATTTCCATTTGATGCAGATACAAAAGAGAGTTCTTTCCTTTTCAATTTATTAGCACCATCCTTAATAGTAAAATGTCCGTCACTTATTTACTATGCTATATTCCATTTACAATATTTGCATTTAGAGAGTGAAATGTATCTACAGGTGCCATGTGAATTGTACTATCGTAGGTTGTAGCTTACTTTGAATTTTTAAAATATGCATTAGAACTAGATATTGTATCTCTTCTTGCCTCCAAAATGGTGCCGTTCACTTTTCTTTACAAAAGGATTATGCCTATACTACTAGTTTCTTCTGATCCACCACACATAGAAGATTTTGAAATATGTGAAATTTTGTCATGTATGCCTATTCACTATCATACCCCATGAAAATGTACTCCTTTCTATTCTATATGAAAAAATACTATTTATTTCCAACTAACATACCCTGATTTTAATGATGATTCCTTTCATCACTGTGTCATGGCGTTGTTGCTTTCACTTATTACTATTTATTCATTTCTTGCAACTATGCATTCCCCATGCACTTCATTCTATCCAACCTTGTAGAGAACAAGGTTTGTGTTCCACTATCAAGAAATTTTGCAATGCATGTCTAATAATTACTCCACTTTAGTGTTTTGTGATCAATGCATCTCCTCTTGTCTCTCATGTGCAACACTGCTTGTAGGCACATTGATGCATAAATATATGATAAAAAATTTGTGTGGTAATTCCATACATAAAACATTCCTTGCTACCCCCTTATATGTGAGCACTATTTGTGTATTTTTCTTCATAGTGTGCACTTCAAACAATAAAAACAACAAGATAATATGAATCATGACAACAATAGAAGATGTAAACAACACTTTTATATGAAATATTTATGTGCAAACAATAATCTAATAAAAGAAAATGCATTTATTCAACTATGCATATTTTCAAGAACTTAGATAAACCATTGTTCATATGTTATCTTCATTTTCATCACACTTTAGAATTTGATTGCCATGAATGGCCAATGGATCAAATTCTCTTGCAGTTTCTTTATGAACTTCTCCTTCAGTTGAATGTTTCCTTTTGAGCAATTATGAATGTCTTTCCTTTCTCAAACCCCTCTTGAAGTTAAGGGGTAGAATTCTAGGATCAACCCTTATGGGAGCCCATTTTTGTGCCACATGCTATAATATCTTCAAAAATGGATCAGCAACATGATTTCTCCTATACCTACAAAGTGAACAAACATGTTAGGTAAAAAATAGTGAAGCTCAATATTCCTATGATATTTTATCTTTTAGGATCTCTTGCATACTTCTAATGTTTATTCAACTGATTCAATATATTATATGAAATGAACTATATTTCTATTAATAGAGCACATAGTGAGATTCATATCAAGAGCTCTAACAACTCTTTTCTTCATGATGCAGGTTCACTCAAGATTGGGAGAAATAATAGAGCAACAACAAAAAAGGCCAACTAAAGATCAACAGGAAATGATGGATATGTATCCTCTTATTTTCTTTATATTCATTTGTATAGTGCATTCCTTATGATGTGTTGGTTCAACTATTCCCATGGCTTGTGTGGAACAACTGATCTCTCTTTTCTTTCCAATGAATATGAAAACATCATTTTTTGTAATCTTGTGCAATTCTATGTATACTTCTTTTGCAAGATGAATGCAACATTGTGAATTGAATAAATCATTACAAAATTGTATGGAAGAAATGTATTATAATTCATGTATCCTCTTTTATGTTGTAAAGCATTAAATGGCAAACCAAATTATTTCTTTTGTTGAAAGAAACTGCACGATAAAACTAAACTCTTTCCCTTAAACTTCTAAAAATGCAATGGTTAAGCAAAGAAAAAATAAATTGAAATCTTTCACCTTAGAATAAGAATAAACTACTTCATCTCTGCCAATTTGAGTTGTGGGTGAGAATTTGGAAACATTAGCATTTTCTTTAAATTCGGGGCATACATTGGCATTATCATTTTGGAGATCTTATACTATTTCTCATGTTTCATTGTGCGGTCTTCTTAATTCTTGTGATGTGTCTTATTCTTCTTGGTGGAGTCATTGGGTTTGATGTCCTTCAAGAGTGTTAATTTTCTTGGCATACAAATTTCCTCTTAGTGGTGATTCTATGTGTTGCATTCCATAAGTTGCAAATATTTTATCCTAGATTTGTCCTCTCTTGGAGACATTAGGCATGATGTTCCCTAAGAGGAGAACTTACATGAACTAAGTAAAATCCATTTTAACATGTCTTATCCTATTTTAATTTTACTCATAAGTGTTTAGCATAACATGGTTTTCTAACCTATTAAATCTTGAAGTTAAAACCCTTTTTTATGGCCACCAAGAATAACACACTTTGCTTGCCTATGGTGCCTTGTTTGTTTATAAGTGTTTAGCATAATACAACTTGCTAAAAATTATGGAGCTCGAAGTTCATATTGTGTGGTGCCTTACTAAGTTATTGGAGGTATAAATTTGGTATGGTATGGGAGCCTAATAAAATTTAAGCTCATTTTCCACCCTTGGGGGCTCACTTAGTGGACAATAGAGTTTCACTAGCCCGTGTGAGTGTGCATTATTTGTTTGCTTAGTGGACAACGAGTTCCAGTTGGAAACATTTTTGGAAAAATAGTTGAGGAATGTTACACATTGGGTTGGATAGTTGAGGCTTGATCCATCTCTTTTCCTTTTCCTTTTCCTCTTTCTATGAGTCTTTGGAATTGTATAATTGAGTATCTTGTCATTGTTGCATACATATATATTTTTAACATAGTCATGTGTCTACTTGAGCCTTTGTTGGTTTTTCCATGAGATCTTAGATCTTGGAGGATTGATCACCTTCCTTGATCTTTGTCGTCTTATCCTTCCAACAATTGTACAATTATACCTTTCTTGATTGTCTACTTTAGTGTGAGTTTGATGCAACTTCATCCTCTCACTAAAGTGGGGGCTAAATGTAATGTAGACAAATGTAACCCTTTACATTTTCTCACTTTTTTGGGCCCTCCTTATTTAAATTGGACTTAATAATGCATTAATTTAGTGTTGTTAAGTGTACCTATTTGCATTTACACACTTATTTGGGCCCTCTCAATTAATTGAGCTTAATTATGCCTTAATTGGACCCTTTAATTCATTTCCAAACATAATTAATTACATTTTACGAAGGGGGAACCCGACAATAATTACTACCTAAACATAACACTTTACATTGAGAAATGTGTGCCCTAGGTTTATGGACCTAGGACCCATTTTCCCATGGGCGAATGGGTCCTCCCTAAACCTTAGGACCTAAACTTAAATTATTTTTTTGGCTGTATTTTAATGTCTTCAAATCTATAATCCAATGTCGGCTTGTGATATTTTAATTTTGAGAAATTAAGGATGCATACTTATAAATACAAGGTTATTTCACTAAGTTTCACCTAGAATTTTCAAGCGAGAAAAAGTATAGAAATATTTATGATCAAATGCACTCAAGAGAAGATATATCAGAGTTATATTGCAACATTCAATATCTAATAATCATGCCAAAGTCTTCTTTCATCATACATGTTTTTGGAGCTAACATTGTGATGTAGGTTTCATGATCAATTCAAGCATTTAAAGTATCATTTCAAGCAAGATTCAAGTGTCAAGATCCACATCCAATTCAACCATTTCATGCAAGTTGCAGACCTAATATAATCTCCATTATCAATGTTTCATTCAAGGGTTTGTTGAGTGGTAACATAGCTTTTTTCATCCTTCATTCCCTCTTTCATGTTTCATTCCAATTCAAGGTTCGATTACCAAAATGAGGTTTGACCAAGGTAAAACCTTATTTACCCAAAAACAATTTTTTTCTCTCTTATATGCGTGATTGCATATTTAGGTTGAAGAAGACTAGAAGACCTTGTGAAGTGAAAGATTTACAAAGTTGTCAAAGTTACAAAATTTGTCAAAATTGTTGTCATACCATGGAAACTAAGGTCCCAAAGTCATTTCTAACATTATGATTGTGAAACTTGGGAAAATTGGAAGATTCAAATCTGCATCAGAGGCTCCTAAAAGCTATAGAAAAACCATGCACTTGAACCCATTCACCCATGGGCGAATCAGTCTCAAATCAACTTCTAAAAATAACATTTTGTGACTGGTACACAAGTCTCTGCCCTTCTCAAATCTACAATCTATTTTCTAGTTCTGCTAATATTGAGTTTAATATTTGCTATTTTAAGTGTTAGATTACCTTTTGGTGTTGATTTTCTATTTTTAGTTTTTCTCCCCAAAGTGTTGTTTGACCTTGATCCCTGTCCTTCAATCATAAGGAAATCTAAAGATTCTCACTTTGAACCGATTCATCTAAGTTTCGATAATCAATTCATTGTGGATCTGATTTCCTAATGAAATAAAGGAAAATACATCTACTTATTATAAGTTTGGTGAACCCCCAACTTTACAAAAACCCCTATTTTTTGATGTTTCAAGTAATCAATTAAGAAAGACTTGATTATTGAGACAAACATGTGTTCAATTAAGGCTAAATCATAAAACATTATAAAAAATACTAGCAATAAGATCAAGAATAGACAATCCTCTTCAAAATGATACTTGGGATTTTAGTTGTAGGCTTCCATGAGTTGATAAGAAGCTAACTAATACCATAAAGGATGAAATTTAACAATTTTGGCACTCTAACTCTGGAGTATCACTGAATGTAAAAGATGTTTTAAAATTAAGATTTCGTGATCAAGACCGCACACCACATCCTAAACATTTCTTAGAACATAGCCAAACAACATTGTAAAAACTATTTTGTGAAAAAAAATCCAAATTTGCAAATCTCACAAAGGGAATTTGAATCTTGTAAGCCATTTTATCATGCAAAAATATCATGTGGAGTTTTCTATGTATTACAAAATATTATGTAATATTCGTTCTACTTTTCTTACTAATGAAATGCTATAGGAGTGTGGTGCAATGAAACTACCAAGGTCATCTAGGGACTTATTAGATTTTATTTTAGGTTTGAAACTAAAATTATTATTTTTCCCCTAATCTTATGAAATGTAACCTTATGCAACAAACTAGCGTTTTCAAATATTTACAAAAATAATGTTCTTTTTATCCCAATTATATGATTTTAATTTTTTTTATTATGTAATTCTCCTAAAAATATAATGCTTTTCAAAAATAAAAAATGAATAATTTCCCTAATAATTGCACAAAATAAAGAAAAATTACACTTTTCCTTTCAAACACACACTTTTTGCAAGAAAAATAATGAAATTTCTGAAATACTTCCTTAATATTTCAGATCTAATTTTTTTTTAATGTAAATAGGAAAGTTTAATCAATGTTTTAAACGTCATGGTTCACCAAAATATTTAGTTTGAAAAGGAATTCTAGGTCTAAAGTCTAGATCACTAAAATCAATCCTTTTCCAATGAACATTGGATTCCAAATTAGCAAGGATACAAGATTGACTTGCAACCAAATACGTAAGTCAATATACCTTAAATTTGGAACCTTTTTGTTCCTTATAAATTGATTGAAATTAATGTGAATTTATTGAATTTACTTGACTAAAAGACCTTATATGAAAATGTAACTTTTATGTGTTAAAAAAACTGAAATATCAAAATTTGAAAAAGATCTAGGAAGGGCAGAGTACTATGCACCTGCCATGTAAATTTGAGACCGATCTTACTAGTCTAGGGTGCAAGGATGCCCTAGATTGTCTTACTCTTTTCTCAGATCTGAATTCATAGGCATGTAACCCTTTCTCTAACTTATGCAACCATGTTTTGGAATCTTCGTCTTCAGATCTAAACCTATGAAAAAGAATGACAAAGAGGGGCAATTGGTGGCTATATAGGAGTTTTCCTCAGTCAAACACTCATTTTGGTATTTTTACCTCCACAAATAGCCAATGATCTAAATGATAAAATGTGTTTTCTCTTAACCTTAAGTGCATCTAAGGTTGTAATGAGCTAAAATGCTAAAAACCCTACTCAAATGTGTTGAGAAGGATTCTTAAATGATAACAATGAGATCAACTCAATAGAAAGTCAAATACCCTTAAGAAAATTTAAAATGAAGTAATGAATTGTTTAGGGAAGCAAGTAGATTGAAGATTGAAGATGAGAAAAATCTAGAAACAAGTCATTAGGTGCTTGAAGTTGGGCCAAATAAATCTCCAAAATGTAGATTCCATCATGTTCTTTCATTGGTATAAAACATCTATTGTTGTAGAAATCTTGATTGAATCTAAAATTCACCTTGAAAACTTCTAAATTAAAATATATTTTAGCAGAATATAATTGTCTTGTGATTCTTCTTTTTCTTTTTAAATAATAATTCATGGTTTTATAGTTGAACGTAGGATAAATTAAATTTTAGGCCAACATACTTAAATTTAAATTTTTAGGATTAAATTATCGCCAAGGCCCAAATTTAAAATTACATCTTCAAAATTAGAGATCGACAAAAATGGGAAATGAAATATGTTAAGAACAATAGCTGGTCTAGGGTGCAAGGACACCCTAAACAAGTTTTCTCATAGTCAACAAGATTTGTATTGGGTGTTTAGGGTCTGATAAAATCAAGATTTATCCATGGTAAGGGCACTTGTCAAATTTTATTTGATGAAGTTTAATTGATAATGTGTTTTATAGTGTAGTATAGACACATTCTTGTGGGCTGGTAGGAAAATTTAGGGCTAGGGAATATTTAAATGTATCAAGATATGTGAAAAATGGGGAAAAGTGGAAAAGGTGGATTACCTCCCCACTTTACCTAGTTCATTCTAATATGTCCTAAGGACCCTAATAGGATTGACTATCAACCTCTCAAGGTGAGTCAATACACAACTAGGAAGACTTAGGAGGGGGTGTTCTATCAGATTAAGGGGTTCACCACCGAGCAAATGCTTGGAAAAGATAATGTTTGAAAACATACTATGATATGCAAAACAATTAAAATGAGCAAAATGAAGCTTCTTAATACTGAAAATGAACAACTCCAAGTTAGGGTATGTGTACCTGGGAAGCCTGGAGATGCTAAAAGGATTCTAGAAATATAAATAGATTGCCAAAATATTTCTTGGAGGACTAAGATGCCTTTACTCCCATCTTAGTCCCACTGTTGTTTTTCAGGGCAGACACAAAATCTTCAGATAACGGAACAAAACCTCAAAAAATCAGTGAAAGATTCCACCTGGAGGACTAATATGCCTTTACTCCCGTCTTAGTCCCAATTTTAATTTCTAAAAAGTGTGAATGTGGTCCTAAGCTCCTAGATCTATAATTGCTTCTCCTCGGATCTTAGGTTTTGAAACACCCAAATTTGACCTGTAGGTGAGTTCCATGAATATGACAACTTTGACAATGCAACTTTGCAACTTTGAAAAATTTGCACTCCAAGTGATCTTCAAGTATTCAACCTAAACCTATAAACGCAATTGGACAATATGGAAAAACTTGTTGATTGTTAGTGAATGGGGGTTTGCCTTGGTCAAACCCCTTGTTGGTAATTAAACCTTGAAATGAAATAGAAATGATGAAGGAAATGGTGAATGAACAACATGCAATTCTATAACTCACCAAACCCTTGCAAAGGCTGCAAAATTGTGTGTAATGGCTACAATGGACATGGATCTTGAAATGATTGATAGATATGAACTTGAAATGCTTGCTTCGATCAAAACCCTACATCACAAATGTTAGCAAAACAACACACATGTATGATGCAAGAACAATCTTTGAAATGATGCTTGGAACTTGATGATGGCTCCGATTTCTTGATGAATTTCTCTTGAATTCTCTTGTGAACTCAATTTGACTTTAATGAATACTCTCATAAAAGACTTGGATTGATTAGGATGAAAATGAATGAATGAATCTTGTATTTATACCCATTTACGCTTAATATCCCTAAATCATATCACACCAAGCCGACATATGAATCCAAAGAATAAAAGAGGTTAAATCCCACCAAGATTTAAAATTAAATCCCAAAAATGACTCAAGTAGGACTAAGATGCCCTAGGTGGCATCTTAGTCCCAAGTGATGAAACTTGGGGCATAGACACCAGAAAGGGGCCCAAAATAGATGCCTCAAAATTACAGTCCCAGGACCTCATGGGGACAAAGACGCCCTTGATGGCATCTTAGTGCTGACCAAAAATTAGGGACATTCCAAACAAATTCATTAGGGGATTAGATATGCTTTGGAGAATGTCAGGATTGACTAGAAAAAATATGTCATTCATAGGGATTGTGGATATAAAATAAGGCCAATTAAGCCATAATAAAGGATAAATAAACCAAGGCGAGCACAAAAAAGTGTGAAAATGCAAGGGTATGCATTATACTACACTACATTTAGCCCCAACTTTAGTGAGAGAATGAACTTTCTTCAAAATCACACTAAAGTAGCCAACCATACAATCAAGAGGGGTTCAAATGTACAAATGTTAGTAAGATAGGATGACAACAATCAAGAGGGTGGCCTTTCCCCTAGGATCAAGATCCTATGGTGAACCAACATAGGCACAAATGAACACACTTGCAGTTGATATATGAAGCCAAAATCAGATCACAAACATACACCATCAAAGACAAGAAAAAGGCAAAAGGAAAAGGAATTGCAAAAGATCAAGCTTCGACTGGCCATCTAACATGGTGGAACAGGTCTAGGCTTGAAGAGGGTTTACAAGTGGAATGCACTGTCCACTATGAAAACAAAAGAACATGCTCACGAGGGCTAGTGGGAATTAGTTGTCTGCTAGGTGAGCCCTAAGAGGTCCATATCAATGCCATACCCCCATGACTATGATAAGGACAAAAGGAAAATGCATGCTCACATGGGATAGTGAAGCTAGGTGTTCACTAGGTGAGCCCAAAGAGGTCCATATCAAAGCCATACCTCCATGAATTTAATAAGGATAAAAGGAAAAATTCACACAACGAGAAAGCGAGATGATGTTCAAAGGGATTTTTCTTAGTTCATGTGAGTTCTTAAACTCTTAGTGGACATCATTCCTAATGTCTCCAAGAAAGGACTAGTCAAAGGATAAAAGATGAACACCACTTAGGGAATGTAGTGTGTCACATCACCACTAAGGGGAATATAATATATTGAGATAGGTCACACTATTGAAGGACATTACTCCTAATATTTTGACAAAGAGGAAAAAACATCGTGTGAAGAAATTAAATCACATCAAGGAACATGGAAAAGAAAATGCAAGTTGAAATAATTCCAATGTATGCCCCCACCTTAAAGAAATTGCTAACACCATGCTATGAGAAATTACTTAAAAGTAGACAAACATGGAAAATAAAACAAAAAAGAGGGTTTCCCCCCAGAAACACATAAGGGATCTATGGATTCGGGGTCAGTATCTATCTGTGTTGCAATGATATTAGAGAGCTTGAAACTGTCATCATTCCCCAAATACACACAAAACTAGAAGAATGGCACAAAGAGAGTGAAAACAAAGAAAATACTTTTGGATCAATATGGAAGAGACATATGGTGTTTCGATTCTCTACGTCATCCCCAAAAAGAAAACACAAGACAAAAGAGAAATGAAAATAAAAAGATTTTGGGTCAACATGGAAGAGACATAGGGTGTCTTGACACCTTGCATCATCCCCAAAAAGAAAACAAAAGACAAAGGAAAAAAGAAAAGAAAAATATTTTGGGTCAATATGGAAGAGACATAGGGTGTCTCAATGCCTTGCATTATCCCCAAAAGGAAAACACAAGACAAAGGTGAAAAGAGAAATGAGAAAGCAAAAAATTTACGACATAGAGAAGAATGAAGGTACAAATAGAGGAATGCACAAAGAGAGAGGAACATCAAACATAACATCACAGGGGATCACAATACACACATACAAGCGAAAGAAAAAGAAAAATACTAGTAAGGCACATGAAAATCAACCATCCAACATGTCATCTACATCCCCGTCTTGTTCAATGTATGTGGAAAGCAAATAACTAGCGAGAGGGATCACATCAAGTGCAGTACTAGGAGAATCACCAGGTTCAACACATGGTGAATCGATCGATTTAGGAGGATCATCATGGTTGTTATCATTTAAGCTCATGGATGAGGAAAATAAAAAATTCAACTCATTATGCACTTCCTCTTCGATTTTAACTGTTTCCTCATCGTCATCCAAGTTAACCACAATAGTAGGATCAATGATAATATCCATAAAAGGTTCTGGTCCTTGTTGTGTCAGATTTACAGTCTCAGATAAGAGAGGAGGCTCATCGTTTATTGCTTCAGTCATGTTTGGATTTTGATTTTCAATTTTGTTCTCATTATTCATCTTTCAAGCAATAGCATGACATCTATTCCTATGCTCTCTAGCATTGTAATTTATTTTATTATGATTTTCATTTTTTGTAGGAGTGGGTGGATCAACCATAGGTTCCTTTTCTTCTTGTGAAGGAAGAATGAAAGAAACCATGAAAGGTTGTTCGACCACTTTCTCTTTGTCTTTATAAATTTGCTTAGGTGGTAGATTAAGACTTGGGTGTTTTCATGGTCTCTTGTAAGAAACAGGTAAGGGTGTGTTTATGGATGGGTCTTGGTTTGTTGGAAGGGTTTTAGGACTATCTTGTTTAGGTGGTGGAGTTTCAATCATGGGTGGAGGTATGTTTTCAAGAGATAGTCTGGTTATGCATTTTTCTTTGAAATTTTGGTAGGATAGGACAATGAAGTCTTTACAATGTCTTATAGGTTTCTTGGTTCATGCCATAAATAATCTAAGAAATTTCCATGGGAAGATGGGGGTCTAAAAATACTATGGTTCACGGTGAATATTTCATTGCTGGCTAGAAACTTTAAGAACTTATGGACAATAGATGGGACCGCATTCATGGAGCAAAGCCATCTATAGCCTAGCTTCACATGAAATTGGTCTGAATTAGAGATGATAGAGAATGATACATTTGATTTATTTGGTCCTAATTGTAAAGGGAGCATGATTGAGCACATCATAGCACAAGAAAAACCATCATGTGTTTTGATCCATGCTTTTGGTTTATTATATCTATCTTGAGTGAGTTCATGCACATATAAGATGTCTTTTATGATCAAATTCTCTCCACAGACATGATCAATTAAAATCCTAGGAGTGGGATTATTATTGATTTTATCGGCTATGTAAAGAGGACCATCAGGTACATGTTTAATTGTTTCTTTTGAAGAGAAAGTAATGTCAGTGGATTTTTGTTTACGAGGCTCAATGTGAATAGCTCCTATCATCATATCAATAGGAATTTTTTCATTAGTATCCATAGGATTGTGTTCATCATCATCCATAGGATTTTGTTCATGATTTCTCATATGTTTGTCATTTGTGTCAAGATTCATCACATTGGGCTTAGTTTCACTAGCCTTAACAAATGAAATATTATGGTTGGGCATGGGATTGGTAAATATTTGCAAGTTTTGGTTGGGGGGAGCTATAGACTTATTTCCTTTGTCATTAAAACCTCCAATTTGGATATGATTAGAATCAATGAGGTCTTGCACAAGATGTTTAAGACACTTGCAATGTTCTATGTCATGTACTTTTTGTTGGCGATAAGCACAATAGGCATTATGTATAAAGCTCGGAGGTAATGGTAACTAGGGTCAAGGGGCCAGACTGGAGGTAAGGTAATAATGTTTTTGGCTAAGAGCTAGGTCATGATGTCGTGAAGGGTGTTGGGTAAGGGAGGAAATTGTCTTTGCGGATCCCCAAATATATAAGGATTAGTCTTCTTTATAGTGGCTACTTGGGTATCAACGAGTTGGGTAGGTTGAGAGGTGGAATTTAGTTGAAGGAAACTCTTATGTTGTCTTTTGAAACGTCGATAAGTGTTTTGGTTTGAAGTTTCAGACTTTTCAAGATGAGTAGGGGTAGCTTTTGGTTCACTAGCACTTATAGCATTTTGATAATCTCTAAGGGCAGTGCATAAGTGCATGAAGGAAGGAAATTTAATCATGGTGAGATTTTCCCTTATCTTGTTGTCTAAGTTTTCTATGAACATCTTTTGAGATGAGAATTGGGAACCTTCATACTGATTTGGGAATAAAGAAATTGATAGCATGAAATAAAAACAGTGACTTTTTCAACTTCATTTTCCTTGCATCTCATCAAATTAGCCAATGTCCTTTCGAGAACCATGTGCACTTGGAAATGGTTAATAAAAGCCTCAAAAAGTTCATTGAATGAATGAATTGAGTTATTTGGTAATGTAGAAAACCAATCCAAGGCCATGCCTTTCAAGGATCAGGGAAATTTTTTTAGCCAAAAGTTTATCTTCAAGGATAAAATCACTACACAAAGCGGTGAAGGAATTGACATGATTAGTAGGATCTCCCTTTCCTCCATATTTCTCAAATCTAGGGATCTCTACACCTGCGGCACCAGAGTTCTCAATATCTCCAAGGATAATGGATTACTCATGACATAGTATGAAGGTGGACTGTTTTGATTTTGATTTATGGTAGAAAATTGACATTGAAGGGATGAAAAGCTTTGTAAAAGGTGGTTAATGATGGGGCCATTGCTTGTGGTTTGAGATGGAGGTGAATATAGTGGCGGTGTGTATGTGTTGGAAGGATAAGTGAGTGGATTGCTAATGGGAGGAGGTATGATATTAGATGCCACATAAGTATAAGGAGCACTAGTGGAAATGTGTGAGGTAGGAGGAATATTGCTAGTTGGTTGTATTGTTATGGTCACTTGAGGAGTTGTGTAGGTGGGAATGGATGCTATGGTTGAAGAGGTAGGAGTTTAATTTCCTACTTGCACATTGCTTGAGGTTTGAGCACCATTAGTGGTGGAAGGAATTTTTTTTCCAAAGATATGAGCTAGGTTATACACAACTTCCAATCCTTCATCACTTTCCATCATGTAGTGAATACTATCTATGGCAACTATAATAGTGTTGGAAATGTTTTCAGTACTCACACTATCTTGTAAATGGGCTAGGTCTTCATGCATTTTCATTATGTTTTCTTGAGGAATGTGATCAACCATTGTTTGAACACTTGGCATAAGTCTTGTAGGTAAGGTAGGCATGGAAAAGGAGGCGTCAAAGGTATGATCCATACCTACTGAACTAGTGCCAATACCAAAAGTAAGAGAGCTTAATAACCCAAGATCTACAATGAGTATTTTATTGTAGGATGCCATGAGTCTCGCACTTCATCTAACCAAAATATTAGAAATAGGACACCAAGTACTACAACTCATACAAGGAATAAACCATAGAAAATGTAGTGAACACAATATCCTATGCTTGAAAATACACTTGAAATGAAAGAAATTGGAATAACAACAATTTTGGAAACTGAAACAACAAATTGAAAGCAGCCCACAAAAGCATAGAACAACAAATTCAAACCTTTAAAACTAGAGAGTCAAAGTCAACAAGGGATAAGACACTGGTAAGGGAATTTTAGTCCTCCTGATGAGATTTGGTAGTTTCAAAGGCTGAAATAGGAAGCAAACAACAGAGAGATGATTCTGAGCAGAAAAAAGTTGTGAGGGACTAAGATGCCAGTAAGAGCATTTTAGTCCCAATAGAGTTTTTTCTAAGAGAAAAATAAAATTTTGGCTTGAAAACAAGTTTCTCAAGTTTCCTATATAGGGACTTGATGTTTGGAAATAGAAAATGATGCAAATGAATGCAAATAAAAATAATGATGAACAAGAAATTGAATGCAAGATTTGAAATGCAGTTTTTCAATTTTTAATGCAAGAACAATGTTTCCAAATGCAATTAAGAGGATGAACAATGAACTTTTTAGTTTTTCAATGAAATGTAATGATGCAAGAAAGGAAAAACACAACCTATATGAAATTTCACTAATGCAAAGATAGGAAACTCTAAATGCAATTTCACTAATGCAAGATGCAAGGAACCCTAGATGCAAAATGTAATGAATGCAACCTAAATCTAGGAGTCTAAAGGAATCAAAAAACAAAAAAGGAAGAGTGCTCAAACAAATTTAGGTTCACCAAAATGAAAAATAGGGAAAAATGTGAGAAAATGTGGATTTCCTCCCCAGTCTACCTAGTTCATTCAAATATGTCCTAAGATCCCTAATAGGATTGACTATCAACCTCTCAAGGTGAGTCAATGCACAACTAGGAGGACTTAGGAGGAGATGTTCTATTAGATTAATGGGTTCACCACTAAGCAAATGCTTGGAAAAGTTAATGTTTGAAAACATACTATGATATGAAAAACACTAAAAATGAGCAAAATGAAGCTTCTTAATAAGTTAAAAATGAATAAATCCAAGTTAGGGTATGTGTACCTAGGAAGCCTGGAGATGCCAAAAGGATTCTGGAAATGAAAATAGGCTACCAAAATATGTCTTGGAGGACTAAGACGCCTTTACTCCTATCTTAGTTCACTTTTTTTTTTAAGGGAAAACATAGAATATCTGGATAACGAAACATAATCTTGAAAAATCACTGAAAGATTCCACCTGGAGGACTAAGACGCCTTTACTCCTGTCTTAATCCTGATCTAAATTTTTGAAAAGTGTGAATGTGATCCTAAGATCCCATATCTATAATTACTTCTCCTCAGATCTCAAGTTCTGAAACAACCAGATCTGACCTGTAGGTGAGTTTCGGTGAAGATGACAACTTTGACAATGCAACTTTACAACTTTGAAAACTTTGCACTCTAAGTGATCTTCAAGTCTTCAACCTAAACCTGCAAACACAATTGGAAAAGATGGAAAAACTTGTTAATTGTTAGTGAATGGGTGTTTGCCTTGGTCAAACCCTTTGTTGGTAATTAATCCTTGAAATGAAATAGAAATAATGAAGGAAATGGTGAATGAACAAAACTCAATACTACAACTCACCAAACCCTTGCAAAGGTTTCAAACTTGTGTGCAATGGCTAAAATGGACATGGATCTTGAAATGATTGAGATATATGAACTTGAAATGCTTACTTAGATCAAAACCCTACATCACAAATGTTAGCACAACAACACACATGATGCAAGAACAATATTTGACATGATGCTTGAAACTTGATGATGGCTCCAATTTCTTGATGAATTGCTCTTGAATGCTCTTGTGAACTCAATTTGATTATAATGAATTCTCTCACAAAAGACTTGGATTGATTAGGATGAAAATGAATGAATGAACCTTGTATTTATACTTGTTTATGCTTAATATCCTGAAATCATATCACACCAAGCCGATATATAAATTTAAAGAATAAAGGAGGTTAAATCCTGCCAAGATTTAAAATTAAATCCCAAAAATGACTCAAGGAGGGCTAAGATGCACTAGGTGGCATCTTAGTCCCAAGTGATGAAACTTGGGGCATAGACACCAAAAAGGGGCCTAAAACAAATGCCTCAAAATTAGGGTACCAGGACCTCGGGGGAACAAAGACACTCTTAGTGGCATCTTAGTCCCGATCAGAAATCAAAGACACGCTAATCATAGTCATTAGGGGATTAGATATGCTCTGGAGAATGTCAAGATTAACCAAAAAATTATGTCATTCATAAGGCTTGTGGACATAAAATAGGGCCAATTAAGCCATAAAGAAGGATAAATGAAGCAAAGTGGGCCCAAATAAGTGTGAAAATTCAAGGGTATGTATTTTACTACACTACAATATGGAAGGTCACTAAATTATTTTCTAAATAGAGCTTGAAATTTTTCTTTCACCTAAAAGGGAGTACAATTTTTGATGCTACACTAATAATAGATGGTTAAAAAACTATTCTAAGTAAGAAACCAAATAAGTGCGAATGAAGATGGTAGCTATAAATCACTATCATCAAAGAGAAAAAAATAATTAATCATGTCCTCAAGATCCCAAGGAGTAAAGTCCATTTAAATAGGTTTACAATGTATAGCAACTAGAACTTTTTATGAGGTGAATCCTATAGAAATGAAGAGTCATAATATGAAGAATCGCTAGAAGCTCTTAGCGAGGAAAGAAAACTCAATTAAAGTGGGAAATATTATCAATGAGGATAGAAATGTTCTTTAAGACTTTCATCAAGATCTAAGTGATGGAACTCAATAAAAAATTAGAGATAACTAATAGGAAGAGATCCTAATGTGGTGGATCATAAAAATAATAATATGGTCTTATTGAACTAGATCATTGAAAGGAAATATAATCTTTCTAGAATTAGGAGTAAGTGAAGTAATTTAAACAAATATTTGTAACCTAAAATTATCTACACTAATTATCCTAAAAATAGCTCATATTAGTATTCTAATATTTACTAAAGGGGTGCTAGGTGTAAAATATCTACACTCCCAAATATAATATTATCTTACTTTTTAGTTCCCACTTACCTAGCTCACTATTTGATTATAAGCAATTCAATATATGGATAGGAGATTAGTTGAAAAGGATGGTAAATAAAGAATACCATGAATTGATCCTTCACCCACATTAAAAAAACCTTTCAAATATATAATCATTAAATACTTGTTACTCATCAATATATGAGGCATAGAACAAGTCTCTAAATATGGGAAATAATTATATGATGAATCCATGTGGTACAAATTGCACTAGAGTCAAGTAACCAAGTCATAAAAGATGGATTTATAACTACAAGGGCCTTTCCCTTTCCTTACATATTAGAATTTATCCTAGAAAAATCTAGATATTACTAACTAATATAAATGGATAAACAAGAATATGGATATTACTCTTCTCTAGAGTGTATCATATTATCAATTTGTTTCCTCATATAATCATTTTCATCATGACTAGATATATTATAAAGCGAATGATTTGAACTTAAATCTTTCTTTAAAATTTTAACTTTGGAAGAGGAGGTGTTAGGTGTTTCTTTGGAATCTATAGAAGATATCTAGTCCATTACTTGTGTGTTCTCCTTATTATCATTATTTTCATTGTCAAAAACCTTCTCATATTTTGAATATTAAGTTGCAATAAAGGAATTTAACTTAGAATATGTAAGGGTTTTGATTTGAATGGGTTTATATTGATCCCAAGTGAGGTGGATAGAAAAATAATCAGGGGATGACATAGTGAATATAGCTCCTAGGGAAACCTTAATGACATGGAAAGTATAAATAAAGATAAAATAGTCTAGAATAAGATTAAAGAGGATACCAAGGATTGGTTGAGTGTCTTACTTTTTAATTCCTCATTATTTTAACTACAACCTAAATTATTTCAACTACATGAAGAAAACATGAATGCTGTTAAAGTTGTGATAACTAGGACTAAAATATAACCCTGCTATCACCATGAGTTTGAGACTACTTAGATGGTGTAGTATAGATTTATTAGGAGTATCTAAGGATGTAGTGTAAAATAAAAATTTGGTATCAAAATGAAGAATTAGAATATAAAAAACAAGAATAAATAATTTAAAAATCCTATTATAATTAGTGTAATGACCCATAAATAATTTAAAATACATAAATTTTTCTTAGTGTGTTTTACAATGTAAAATTTTATTTTATAGAGTCCAAAATGGACCAAATAGATAGAAGTATAGAATTATTGAAAAATAGGAACATGTAAACTACACTATTACATATATATTAAAAAAAATCAATTTAAAAAAAATTGATATAAAAAAGGAGCTCAAAATAGAAAACTATAATCCTTCTGAGTTCTAAAAACCATGAATGAACATAAAATAATCTAATAAGACAATAATGGTAGAAAATTGAGCATGAAAAGGAAAAACCAACTACACTATAATAAATCTTTTAGAAATTTTTCTCATTTAAAAATTATATTGAGAAATAGCTTTAGATAGTTGAAAAAAATCCTTAGACAAAAATACTAATAGAGAGAGGTTGTGAGAATTGAGAGATAGAGTCTACAAATTTCATCTAATTGCATTGATAGAATATCCATAGATGCTCAAATATTTCATCCTAAACCTAAAATTACCTTTTATACAATAAAAGTACCCTTTGGAGACTATAAGTTCAATTTTCCAAACTATGTGTAATTTTTAGTAAGGAAAATACATGGTTTTCAAAGAGAAATGATTTTTTAAGGGGGATATTCATCAAATATCCTCTATGGGCTATTGTGTTCCCATATGATGGCTTGACAGAGGAGTGAAAAGTAATAAAATGAATTGATAATGATTTTCTGCTATTAGTGATGGCAGGATCAATTGCTGCTTGTGGGTGATGGTAGGATTAGCTTGTTGGCATATGGATTTTAGTGTTGTTAATGGAAACCTAAGTCATTGATCTGGTCCACACTTCAGTATTTATCCATACCAACAGACATAGTAAAGAGCTGGGTATTACCAGAAGTAAGAGTGAAGAACAGGGTATCCAGTTAAAGTTAAGTCTATCGATCTATATAATTCACCAGATTATTGTTTTTTGTTGTGGATCTCGAAGAGGGTTTTTAATCATTTGGAGTATCTTATTATCAAGTTTTTTTTCATCGCATTCACTGGTGTATGAAATAAAAGATCCGGTAGGATGATTTTCTGTTTATCAATGCTAGAAGGCCGACTTGGTGGATATATCCGTTGCAAATGTTTAAGGAGTAATTGATTAAATTTTTCTGTGTTCAAACATGTTTATTTAGGTCCTCACTATTCTATGGTTGACTTTGGATGGTGCACATTGAAAATTATTTATGGATTTAGCCGACGGTTGGAAAGTACTTTATGTTTTATTAAAGCCGATATATGGATGATTGAATCTTTAGTTGCATATATATAAGTGATCGGTTATATCATTTTGATATATGAGACACAAAGTATGTTAGTGTGAGGTGTGAAATATAGAAGGTTAGTGATGTGAATTCACTTATGCATGGATATGTGATGCGAATTACAAAGCAAAGAAGAGCAGGAGAGAAGAATTAGGTAGAAGGTCAGTGATCGACAAATGTGCTTAACCAAAACTATAACCGGGCATGAGTAGATGATAACTTCAGTTCAATCCTTAAGATGGACTTAATCTAAATATTTTTTAAGGTAGTGAGCCTTTCTATTTTGAGCTGTGAGCTCTAGGCAGTGAGCCTGAATGCAAGTGCATTCCCATTTTGTAAAAATATTATATTTGAGTACTCAAATTGTGGATTGACCTCCACCATGGTTTTTCTCCTAACAGGGTTTCCACGTAAAAATCCTTGTGTTATGGTGTTGTGAATGATTAACTTGTGTGTTTAAATCTTTCCTTTGGTTTAATGTTGAAATGGTTTAATATTAGATTAATAAAGTTAAGATTTGTAGAACACTGATTCACCCCCCCTCTCAATGTTCCTTGATTCCAAAAATTGGTATCAAAGCCTAGTTCCTCAGAAGGAGTTTATCAGCTTGAGGTGGATCTTGGAATGTAATGGACTTTGGCAATCTTCAACAACTTTTAGTAGTGCTTGATGATCTTGATTAGTCTAAAGTAGAAGTCTGGGAATTAAGAGAAAATCTTAAGGATGCTGATAAATTAATTCAAACATTGAAGGATCAAATTGTTAAATCTAGGGAGAAGAGAAAGGATCTCTATGATCAAATTAAGAAAAAAGAGAGCAGAAGCATGGATGATTTTCACCTGAATCAAACCTTGAAGGAAATAACTAAAGAATGTGAAAAGCTTGCTAGAGACAATGCTACCGTAAAAAATGAGATGGAATCTATGGTGATGAAGCTGACTAAGGAGATTGAAGAAAGAAAGAAGAATGATGAGAACCTTGCTCAGTCCTTAAAAGAAAAATTTGATGAATGCAAAAGAGTAAATGGGGAATTCATTCAGTTGGAGATTGAACTACAACAATCCATAAACAATGAAGAAGAGCTTGAAAAATAGATTGTTATTCTTAGGGATGAACTTATTACTATACATGAATACAAGGAGAAGTTTAAAATTAGCTCAGTTAAGCTTGACAAGCTAAATCAAGGATAAAAGAATGACAATGACAAGTGATGCCTTGGATATGAGAAAGGAGAATGTTTTGGATCTGGACAAAGGAATTTCAAGCAAGTAAATTTGATGAACAAAGAAAAAAGGCATCTGATAAGATGACCTAATGCTCAAAAGTTTAATTGATACTATTTTTCTTGCAATAAATTTGGTCATATGGAAGCTTAATGTAGAAGTAAAATGAAATCAAGTGATTCATCATTCTTCGGTCAATGTTTCAATTGCAAAAAGTTTAGTCATAAGTCAATTAAATGCAAAAATATGTCAAACAACTCTGTCAGTAGAAGGAATGTTGAATGTTATACCTATGGAAGAATTGGGAATATTTATAACCAATGCACATCAAGAAGAAATCAATGGAATGATTGGTCTAGACAAGGAAATAGTGTGTGCTACAATTGGAACAAATACGGTCACATTGCAAGATTCTGCACAAACAAAAATATGGATAGAAGAGGTCCGACATACAAAGGAAGAAATAAACATAAAGATGGTAAAGAAAAGGGAAAAGTGACCACAGATGAAATAGGAGATCAAATGAAGAAAACATGGGTAAGAAAAAATGAGTCTGATGCGGGAAATAGTTCTTTACCAAAACTTGCTTCCGGTAATTCCTTTGGAAATTGATTTTAGGCCATTGGCCTAGGGGGAGTTTTTCAAGAAAAACCTTTTCCCCTATCCATAGCTTGTACCATAATGCAAACTATTGTCAAAATATGTATTAATGATTTGCAGATGCTTTGGAAAAAATTCACAAGGAAATTCAAGAAATCATAGGTTCACAAAAGAATTTTTCTCTCACTGTCTAAGAAAACAGGGTATTTGGAACACCTAGGGAAAAATAATTTATTGCAACAAAAACTTAGGTGTGCGAAGTTATAAAAAGACATGTTGAAACCCTCATTTTCCAATTTATCAAAGAAAAGAAGAAGGAGAGCACTCTGCAACAGAATCTCAAAGGCGTGAAGGCACTTTAGGTGTGAAACCCTAATTCATTAGGTACTTTAGAAATTTTCATTTAATTTGGTGTACGATTGATAGAAATGAAACATGAATACAGAAGGAAAAATGGAATAAATCAAAGGAATGATCAATCTAGATGAGTATAATAGTGAGAATATTAGAGCCGTAAGGAATTTGTTGTTGCTCGATGAATTGAAATGGTTGAAATAAGCTAAACACAAAAAAATGGACATTTGGAATGAGTTTCCCTATTTTGAGAACACATAAATCATTAAGTTTGTTTTGAGAAAATCGAATGACGACACTCTAATTTTGGACAAACCCTACCTCATTTCAAAAGAAGTAATTGGAAATTTAACTAGATTATGCAAAGTTGGGGATGTACAGAGAAATAAGTCTATCTAGAATAAAGAAGTTGAAACCTTAACTGGAGTTATTGGAGATCAAAGGGCACTAATAATCTCAACAATCAAAAACTTTGTAATAAGGTACATTGCACATGGAATATCCTACAAAATCTTCTTCAGAAATAGAGAAGGTGCTACTTCGGCAGGTGTGGTCTACATTTCACACAAAATGATAATGGAATATCAGGATTTTGACCTTTGTGGATTGCTGAAAGATCAACTGATGGAGAATGTGCAATTGACGAAGATGAAAAATTACTCTTTCAAGTTCAATACTTTGGCTATATGTCTAGTAATTTACTTTTTAAATTGCTTACCGGTGAACAACAATGTGATGTGGAAAGAGAATGAACCGGTGTGCAAAAAAATTTACACACACTCTAAAATTTTGGAAAACTATGATCAAGAATATGGAAATTTCTTTAAAGGTTTGCTAGGAAAGTTTGGCTCAGTTGATATTTCTCTTCCGATAAGGGCACTTGAAGTTTGTTCCTCTTCTGGTGAGATGGAGAGAAAGAAGAAAATATAAAAATATACTGTTGTCTATACTCCTCCAACATGCAAGATTCCAAAAATTGAAGGGAAAGGAAAAGAACAAGTGATTGTGGATATACCAGATGAGGAATCTGATAAGGAAAATGAGGACACCCAAGGAAAAGAACTGGAATCAGTTGAACTAGATCAAGAAAAGACAAAAGGGAGTGAAGAAGAAGGTGATTTAACCAAAGAAAAACTACTACATCTTATTCACGAGGAAGGTGGAATACAAAAAAATGATAAATTATGGTCTATCAGACCTTCATATGAACAAGATGTAATTTTAAGTATACTAAGTGCTCATGTTGTGCACAACTAGATCAAATTGGAAAGTTTGAAAAATATTTTACCAAAATAAATGATTGAACGCATAAGGGAAATCATGGACTCTGAGTCTCAAAATAGGGAAGAAGAAGAAGTAATCTTATATCTGAAGAAGAAGTACAAATTATCTCTTACCAAGTTGAAAAGGAAAATGAATGAGTCAAGGAAATGCATAAGTACATCAAACAACATCTATAACTACATCCATTGGCCTCATGCAATTGGTAAATTCAAAGAAAAGTTGGAGCAAATTGAAACATAGTTAGATAGTTTTGGACAAAGTTTTGATATGTTTCAAGATCAAGATGGTGCAATCAAGAAAATGATTCAAGAGTTACAATATGAGGATAAAAAATTTTAATTCACCAGAAACAAGCTTGTGGACACTTTTTAGAAAGTAAAGGACTTAACCGAATGTAGACTGGAGCAATTAATTGAGATTCTGAGGAAAGGAGAGAAATTAGAGGATGCGATCACAAGTTTGGAATCCCTCATCGAGACTATCAACCAGAAATCTAAAAATAAAAGAATGATCATAATCAATGGGATTGCAGTAGAAGCTTGGAATAAATTTCTTTCGGATATGAAAGAAAAACACAAGATAATCTTCTGACTCAAGTAACAGTTGTTCTTTTTCAAAATTTGAAAACAATTTTGAATTAACAAGTTTTTGGTCATACTTCAAAGGGGGAGATTGAACACGTGTTTGTCATTGATGTAAAAGGGGGAGAGAGAGAAGTGAAAAATGCCTTATCAATTTCACGGGGAGCTATGTTTTGAGGGAGAGATATGTTTGAAAGTTTTGAAATTTGGCAGTGTAATCATATTGGTTTTGACACTTAGTCATTTTTCACTAAGTGTTTCCATCTATGCCAAAGGGGGAGATTGTTGGCATATGGCTTCTAGTGTTGTCATTGATGGAAACCTAAGTCATTTATCCGGTCCACACTTCAATATTTATCCATATCGACATACATAGTAAAGAGTTGGGTATTACCAAAAGTAAGAGTGAAGAACAAGGTATCCGATTAAAGTTAAGTCTATCGATCTATTTACTTCACCGGATTATTGTTTTGTGTTTTGGATCTTGAAGAAGGTTGTTAAGCATCTAGAGTATCTTATTATCAAGTTTTGTGTCATCGCATTCATTGGTGTATGAATTAAAAGATCTGGTAGGATGATTTTCTATTTATCAGTGCTAGAAGGCTGACTTGGTGGATATAGCCATTGTGGATGTTTAAGTAGTAATTCCTTAAATGTTTCTATGCTCAAAAATGTTTATTTAGGTCCTCACTATGCTATGGCCAACTTTGGATGGTGTGCATTGAAAATAATTTTTGGATTCAACTGACGGTTGGAAAGTACTTTATGTTTTATTAAAGCCAACATATGGATGATTGAATCTTTAGTTGCAGATATATATAAGTGATCAATTATATCATTTTTATATATGAGATGTGAAGTATGTTAGTGTGGGGTGAAAAATTCAGAAGGTTAATGGTTTGAATTCACTTATCCATGGATCTGTGATGCGAATTACAAGAAGAGTAGAGAAGGAGAGAAAAATCAGGTAGAAGGTCAGTGATCAACAAATGTACTTAACCAAAACTATAACCAGGCATGAGTAGATGCTATTACTTTAGTTCAATCCTTTAGATGGACTTAATCTAAATATTTTGTAAGGTAGTAAGCCTTTCTATTTTGAGTAGTGAGCTCTAGGTACTGATCCTGAATGCAAGTGCATTCCCATTTTGTAAAAACTTATATTTGAGTAGGGTGAAGCCACAATAGTGGTTTACAATTCAAGTGAGGAAGGAAACCTCAAAAAAAATGAATACATGGCAAAAAAATTGATTTTAGGGGTTCGTACGAACCTGCTGGTTAGAGCAAACCCATAAGGGGTTCGTTCGAACTAGGGTTCGAGCGAACCCTTTTAATTCTTTCCCACCCAAAAACCCAAAAAAATCCCTTATGGAAAGGTGGTTCACTCGAACCAAGGTTCGAGCGAACTCCTAGGGGTTTGTACGAACCCCCCTTATTCCTCATCCCCCTTGAGACAAAAAAACCTAAATTTTGGCACTTTGAAGCTCTGGTTGAGGATGAAAATGGAGGAATCTTCACAAACCCAACTAAAATTAGGTAGTCCTCAGAACGAGCTATCCAACGAATATAATTTTAATATTTTTTGGTTTTATTATGTATTTGTTTTTTTAGTTTTATTAAACATAGGGTTTTCATTGAAAATGAAGGTCTCTGTTCTACACATGTGGAAAAATAAAAGATTATAATTTTTTTTTTTGAAAAATATGAGTGCACCAAATATTGAAGTCCTTGATCCAACAAAAAAAATTGAATTTTGATTTATACCCAAAAATTTACACGTTATACAGTCGTGCTATGTCTGAATTGTAATTGGTTTGACTTTGAAGTTGGATTAAAGAAAAAATATTCAATAAAAATCTATCTAACCAAGTGGAAGCACTAGATATCAGAGTTACAAATCTAAATTTGAAAGAATTAGAATTTTATCCTTCATGGAAAAAAAGTTATGCATTATATGATGTACGCCACTTTTTAAAAATGTTGTTTTATGAAAAAAACTATTTTTCATGGGAGATGGAATAAGAAGTGCAATCTGATTCCAAAAATTTTGAAAAAAATATTTTCAGAATCTACAGACAAAATGTGACGAGACTCTAGTTTGCATCATCTTCAAATTCCTCACGGTTTAGCTGCTATAGGTGCTTGAATGTGAAGATTTAGTTAAAAATAATAATTTCAGTGTCCATTTTGGCCAAAAATTGTAAACCACTATTGTGGGATCACCCAGTTTTCAAATTGTGGATTGGTCTCCACTGTGGTTTTTCCCCTAATAGGGTTTCCACGTAAAAGTCCTTGTGTTATGGTGTTGTGGATGATTACCTTGTGTGTTTGCATCTTTCCTTTGGTTTAACGTTGAAATGGTTTAAATATCAGATTAATAAAGTTAAGATTTGTAGAACACTGATTCACCCCCCTCTCAGTGTTCCCTGATTCCAACATAGCTATCCCTATTAATGATGGATAGTATACAAGGTGGCCCAAGACATAAATTTTCCAACACTACTTCATATGTTTTTGAAAAGGTAAGAAACATTTACAAGGTGTTGTACCCTACACAAGGAGCCACCAGGGCCAAAAAGGAACAAGTCTAAAAAGCTAATAGTAAGTCAAAAAAAGAACAAAGACAACACTTTAAAAACACAGAGACCACAAATAGGCAACCAATTAATAGAACACCGATGTAGGTAGCAGCTATTTGGCATTGTCCCAATTTTTGAACAGGAGGTCCACAACATTATCACCGACCCAATCTTGGTTCTCCTAGGCATTATTTCCCTCCAGCTCCTTCTTGATAACAATGGACAGGGTGCTAGTAATGAAGTGACCCAACTTCATTGTGAAGCAGGTCAATCCTCTAAATCTTTTATTGAGCGTGTCAATCTTCTTCTCCAAAGCACATAGCTCCTCTCCGACATCCATGGTTCTTAGGACCTCATCAGGCTCAGCAACCAAGGGGTGCGAAAAGTGAGAGGCTGAAGTCTCTTTCAATATCTTGCTGTCTTCCGGGGTAAACTGAGGCCCTTCCACATTTTCATCCTCATCCTACTCGGCCTCCTCTTCCTTATACTCCTTACTGTTAGACTGCTCCTCCTCCGAGTCCTTAATAATCTATCTTTTTTTATTGTTTTTTGCCAATCTCCTAGATCTCCTTATGGTAGTCTCCCCTCTAGTCATGACCGTGGGCCCCACAACAGTATCACCTTTAGAATCTTTCCCTATTATGTTCTTCCCTTTACCCTCCTTCACTATCAGCTCTGGCACACCTTTTTTACCATCCTTTCCTTTTTTCATAGTGTTGGCTCTGTAAGCAGACTTTGCTGGGGTGGCCTTGAGTTCACAGAGGCTAGCTGCGACACTAGTATGTGCATTAATCGCCCCTCCTTTAAGTTTTTTGGTAGCCTGTTTAGATTTGGGGTTTTTAGCAGTACCTAGATGGGTTTTTTGAGAAGAGATTTTTGACTCAGCAGGGGAGATGTTTGCAACAGTCAAGGATTCAATTTCATCAATACAAACAGTAGAGATAGCTCTTGGGGAAAAAAGGGCCAAGTGAAAATGGTAGAGTCTCAGGATAAGCCTCTGATGGAATAGAAGAGGCAGAAGGTCACTCGGGTTAAGACTGGCCATCTCCTTACATTTTTCAACTGAATTTTCCAGGTCCATGAGAAAAAAGAAAGGAAAGATAAGCAATATTTTATGCCTTAAATGATTCAGAAGGGGAAAATGATAGAAGAAATAGGTTTTGAACCTACCTTCCAGAGTGACATACTTAATCAAAGCTAAACACATTTGGTCCCAAGGCTTTAGAAGGGCTTCACGTTCAAATCCCGATTGGTTTCAGACCGGTTTCTTGTTCCCCATGAAGAAAGCCTTCAAGTTGTCACTGTCCGATGTCTAAGTGTGCTTAGGATATTTATTCCCAGTGAACAAAATTTTGGTGGCTTGCACGATAACCTCTTCACTTACTTCAAAGGAAATTCCACCCATCGTGACCCTTCGATCCTTCTAGGAATTTGCAAATTGACCAGACAAAATAGGGTCATGGCCAACCAAAATCTCCATGAGAGGAGAAAGGCCACCCTCAACATAGATATGCCAGACCAAAGGATTCTTACGGAATTCTTTGCAATTGTCTAGCTCAGTCCGAACGCGGTCACCACCCATGATTTCCACCTGCACAAGAAAACAAAGAGTTTGCATAGAACGAAAGTTAGAAAAACCAATAGGGCAGTGGGATTTCTTCACATTGTGGGTATTAAGGCAAGGATTGCAGCGTTGGGTAATGACAATAGTGTGCAGGTCACACACGCAAAGGGAAAAATCACCACAAGGGGACTTAATGGTGGCATTAATGTGGATCTTAAGAAGATTATGACAAGCTAAGCGAAAATTGGTGGACATGCAAGGTTTCTTGGCCATGGTGCAGTCGCGCGAAAAACAAGACAAGGTGACAACATGGCCACATTTAGAAATGTCCATGTAAGTATAATTAGAAGCCCACGCTAAACTAGTAGGCTCGAAGGTGCTAGAAGGTAGTGTTCCTTCATTATGAAAGGTCAAATCATCATTCATAATCATAGTCTTACGAAGGGCATGATGGATTAAAACAATCCCAAAGAGAAGATATCGCATGATACGACCTCTCAAATTCATCAATGTCTCATACTTTCCTAATCCCTTCATAGAGCCACCTTCTTTAACCACATGACAAGCCATAAATTTTGAATTCCACCACTTGTCAGCCACCTCAGCATTAGTTCTCACCCACCAGGCCCAAAGGACAATCAAGTGGCCCCCCCAAACAACACCCATTACCCATAAATTTGAATTCATCATAATAAGTGGTTGCTTTGTTCTTTCAAGATGATATCTTGAATCCTTGGTGGTAACTTCTCCATATTCATCCAACATTTAGAGTAACGCCAACAAGTACTATAATTAGCCAAAGCATCCACCACTTGGTTACCCTCCCTAAAAATATGTGTCACTTTTTTTCCTCTAAGCTTGGATAAAAGGAACCTAGTATCCAACATAATGTCCTTTGTACTCCAACCAATTAGTCTGTCCATATTCACAACATCAGTAATGGAATTAGAGTCCCCTTCAATGTGGAGGTTTGCAATCCCTAGAGAGACAACAATTTGGAGGCCCATGAGAAGCGCACAATCTTCCGCCACAATAGAATATTGGAAACCAATACCTCTCGTGAATCCAAAAACCAGAACCCCCCCAGGGCCTCTAATCACTCCACCAATGCTAGCCCTGCCTAGGTTTCCCTTAGCAGCCTTGTCAAAATTGAGTTTGAACCAACCTCTATCCAAAGGCTCCCATTTGGTATTTTTCCTGGCTAGGGATTTAGAATTGTCAAAAGAGCTAGCCTCTAACTTTTGATGCCAAGCCTTGGCCATTCTTATTTCATAATCAAGAGGTCCCATCTCCGGGGGTTTCCCATTGAAGAGGGAAATATTTTCCTCAATGAGCTAGACACCTACCTAGGATTCCTATCAATATTCATGAAGACCCTGTTGTTCCTTTCCTTCAATAGACAACAACCCATAATAGGTGGGACCTGATTCCAAATTTCACTAGGAAGGGGGTGGGAATAGGGACCAAGCCAGCCCGGGATGAAGGATATGAGATCCTTACACGTAACCCAAGAAATGCCTAGGTTTTCAAAAGCCAACCCCTAGACTTCAGCAACAAACAGACAGTGTAACAACAAATAGACAGTGTAACAAAAAACAGACAGTGTAACAACAAATGACTGACGGTTACCTCACTGCATTTACATAGTAAGCATCTATTGGGGATATAAAATCTCCGTTTCCTCAAATTGTCCTGAGTAAGAATCCTATTATGGCAGGTCGTCCACCAGAAGAAATTTATTTTAGGGATCATGTGGCGATTCCATATCTTCTTCCAAGGGTCCACCGTAGTACCCTAGTTTGTCAGCATATTGTATGCTGACCTAACAAATATGTTAATGAAGTACCTTTGTACTAGATAAAAAAGTATAGAAAAATTCCCACCATATCCTTTCATCTACTTATTTGCTAAAATTACACTACTTTAGACTAACCATATCCACCTAAATTTTCCTAGGTATTTCTTGTATGAGAGAATACTCTATGATTATATTAAAATATGGATGGAGAGGAAAAAATCACCTCACAGGCTTGGGCCAAGTTCTCCCTTTTTATGAATTAAATTTTTGGTTTTCAAGCCATGTAGACTCAAAAGTGACATCATATTTATTTCAAGGTTATCCAAATGATCAATTACCTAAGAAAACATAAGAAAAAATGAAAACCCATTAGATATTATCATTATTTTAAACCTTTTTAGTTATTGATATTATCCATGAATTTAAGAGAAGAGAAAACTATGCTATTATAAATCATAAAGATAGTCAATAGAAATGGGTTATGCTAGAATCACTAGTATCTTTAATATTGTGTGGGATTTGACTATGTAAACCCCCAAAATCTAGTGACGAAGTTAAGCCACCAAAGGAAATACAAACACAAAGATTTTGAATTCAAATATGAATTTTAGTCTAAAATAGAAAATACAATACAATGAGATTTTAAAGAGTGATCTAGAAGTGGGAATATATAGGATCTCCATAAATAACTATGAATGCACAACTATTATGCGATAATAGGATATGTAGTCATGTTTAATTCATCTCTATGAATGCACAACTATTATGCGATAATAGGATATGTAGTCATGTTTACTTCATCTCTATGAATGCACAACTATTATGCGATAATAGGATATGTAGTCATGTTTACTTCATCTCTATGAAAAATGGAAAATTTAAGTCTCATGATGCAATGCAACTTAACCAAGGAGATACATACCTAAGTACGTATATCCAAAGTGCACACTAATATATTAAATTAAACATGAAAGAAAATATATGGACAAAAATACACATGTTTATGAGAATCATAATGGGATTTACATATAAGATTATAAATTTGATCTTTATCTTTTTCCGCTCATGAAAAATTATTTCTATCTCATTGATTGAAGAAGCATAAGTTCATTTACATAAAGGAACACAAAGTTTCTCTTTCTCTTTTAGTACATGGAAAAAATACTTCTACTTGCTAGATTGAGGCCTTATAGCTCTAATTGTAGTAGCCATTGTTTCCATGACAAAAATGATAGATTTAGCATTCATAATGTACATCAGTTATAGTTTCTAAGGGCCTACCTTGTATTATAACATTTATCTTTAATAATTTTGTAAAGACCTTAGGTAAACACCCTATTAAAGCCTAAAGTGAAAGGAAACAAGGTATACATAAACACTTCCTAACATTGATATAAATAGGAGAGATGTGAAATTTTATTTCTCTTACAATTAAGATATTCAAGATGCTCAATAAAGAGATTATTAACATAAAATTACATGAAAATATAAAAGCTCACAACATAAGATATATGTGGGGAAAACCCTTTCAAGAGAAAAAACCTATAGGCCAAAACTTACACAATGTATTATCCAATGAATTATGATTAAAAAACACATGAAATGTAAGTTATTCCAAGAGTATAGAAATATCAAATTCTAGAGAAATTTTGACAACATAATAATACCTGTAAATGAACCATACAAACTAATCTCACAAGCACCTTATTTATAGAGAAATACAAGCATAGAGGAAGCTTCATGAGAAAGCAACAAGGGATTGGCATCCAAATTGATGTGGCACACTTTTCTAACACATGGTTGAATTTTTTTAAACTTTCCCAATGATTCCTTACCCCCCCCTTATATGTGTCCATACTTGGGTGCCCCAAGTTTGCCCCAAAAGGTATGACAAATGCTTTAAAATGTCATAGAATATATCATATATGACAACTCTTACAATTGTAAGAGAATTTATCACAACCAACTAATAAAAGAATATGATTCTTACAATCTCTTATAACTTTTCATAGTTCAAACCTGGGCACCCAATTTCCCATGCAAAGATTCTAATCAACACTTATCCAACCTATCATATAACCTTGTGATTACATGTCATAACTTCTTCATAGGAATCCATCATATAATTATCATAAGGATGCCTTAAAGATTCTAAAACATGTCAAGGAATCTCTTGCAAAAGTGAGGTTCCTAAATTGTGTTGTGGGGACCACAACATCGATACCACCTTCCAACATGCCAAATACTCATTGTGCCAAGCCATATTAGATCACAAATAAATATGAGCAAGAAATCACAACATAAGAATAAGATAATTAACAAATTAATGCTAGGAAATTGCAAAGTTTGAAACACCTTAATTCCCAATATTCTCCCAATTTTCAAACACATAAATCAAGATCCAATATAGCCAAGTAATCCATTGCTAGGAGCCAAAAGGCCTATAGAATTTGAACACCATCTAAAATTATTTGTGCTCACTGGTTTTGTCAAGGAATTTGTAACATTCATCAAACTATCAACATTTTTAATCTGCACCTTACCATATTCCACCATGTCATGTAAAATGAAACTAAACATCAATATGCTTCTTTCTAGCATGAAATGTTGGATCCTTTCTAATAAAATATCACTCTGACTATCAATGCAAATAATAATCATCCCTACATCAAGCCCAACATATGAACACGATATCCAAAGCCGAATTGATTCTTTACAAACATGAATAGATATCATGTACTCTACTTCTATAGTGGAAAAAGAAACTACAAATTTTTTCTTACTCATCCAACTAATAACACCACCAAACATAGTAAACATGTAAGCATTGGTGGATCTTCTACTATCAATGTCACCTACCCAATCTGAATCCATAAATCCATACATACAAATTGAATGCAAATATCTTGTAGGATGTCCATGATAACATAAAGAATACTTGAAAGTACCCCACAATTACCTAAATTCTCTCTTTATCACATCCCAATGTACTCATTTTGGATTAGCCATGAATAAGCTAAGGACTCACACTACTTGGGAATTTTTTTCTCTTGTATAGACCATGACATACATAAAATTGCCAACATAACTAGCATAAGGTATTCTCATCATATCCTCCACATCACTAAGATGTTTCAAACAATCTAAAACTGATAACTGTATTCCCATTGTGCAATAGGAACACTCAATGGTCTACAAGATTCCATACTAAATCTCTCTAGCACACAATTCACATACTTACTCTAGCCTAAACATTTTTTTCCCTATCTCATCTGATTTCCATACTTAGAATGTACCTATCTGTACTTAAATCCTTCATTTTAAACTATGCTGAAAGATGAGACTTCAAATAAAAAATCAAAATATTTACTACTCCCAATGAATAACATATCATCCACATACAATACAATAATGAGAATGCAATCATCAACAATTTTGAAATAAGCACAATGATCTAATTTCAATCTCAAAAATCCCAAACTCAACACATAGGAATCGAATTTTGGTACCACATCTTAGGTGAATATTTCAAACCATACAAAGAATTCTTTGACTTGAAAACTAAAATTTTCACACCTTTCTTAATGTAATGCTTTGGTTGTGACATAGATTTCTTCCTCCAAATCACCCTGAAGGAAAGATGTTTTCAAAAATCTAAATCACATGCAACATGAAGTGATAACAAAAATCCAATGTATGCCATATTTGCAATAGGAGAGAAAAACTCACCGTAATAAATTCCATGAACTTGGGAATAACCCTTTGTGACCAAACTTGCCTTATATCTCTCAACACTACCATTTGAACCAAAATTTTCTTGAACACCCATTTGCAACCAAGAGGTTTATGTCCATCATGCAAGGGCACCAAATTCCAAGTGTCATTTATTTTTAATGTAGCCATCTCTTCATCCATGACCTTTATCTAGGAATATGCATCACTCATACCCATAACCTCCCTTATAGTCCTAGGCTCACCAGTGTTAGAAATTAGTGAAAAAATATAAGTAGAATCATACAATGAATATCCAAACCTATCGGGTTATCGTCTTATCCATATGGACCTCCTCAAAAGTTGAGGTTGAGGTTATTCATCTTCTTCTAAACTTTAAGAGCCACTTGAGCTCTCCTCATCACTAGGTCCATTAGATGTTTTTGGTTATTCTTTCCCAAGGGTAGGAGGAAGATAAACTACATCCTCTTTATTTTCTTCTTTCTTTGTCTATAAAGAAACTATAGGAGTAATGAGTTCCTTGAAATTCACACTTTTTCTATACATAACCATTTTGACCACAAGATCCCAAAGCTTGTACTCTTTCACATTGATGCCATAATAAATGAAGATACTCTTTACTACCTTGTTATCCAAATTAGACCTCTTCTCCCCAAGCACATGAGAATATACCTTACAATCAAATTCTATAATATGCCTCAATGAAGAATTTTTACAAGACCATACCTCCATGAGTGTCTTATCCACAAGTGCTAAAGTAGGAGACCTATTAATCAGGTAGCAAGTAGTGGCACCAAATTTAGCCGAAAATGTTTGTTGGAGGCTAAATCCACTAAGAATACTCCTATACCTCTCGAAAAATTTTCTATTCATTCTCTTTGTAATTCCATTATATTGAGGGATATATAGAGTAATCTTATATACATTTCAATCCCATGTTCTTGATAGAACATGCTTAATTTTTTTGAATAAAACTCATCGCCATTTTAAAATTTAATCTTTATATCCTTCTATTCTCTATAAGAGCTTTAAACTCTTTGAATCTATTAAAGACAAGTTCATATTTTCTTCTAAGTAAACAAACCCATGTCCTATTGTACTCATCAATGAATGAAACATAATAAATATATTTTGTAATTGAAGGAACATTAATAGGATCAAACACATTAGAATGAGTCAAGTCCAACACCTCAGAAGATTTGTGAGAACTAGAGTACAAAACTAAACATGATTTTTATTTCTATAAATGCAATGTTCACAAAAATCAAACTCAATATTATAATCATTCATCCCCTTAACAAGATTTTTATTTTTTAGGGTTCTAAGTTTTGCAAGTATGAAGGTGTTGTCATTGATGTTAACTAGTTAACTGGTTGTCTATTGTATTTTGTTGTCATCGAGGTCATGAATGATGATTATTGCCTATACGTGTTGAGGATATTGAGGAAATTTTAATGAAGTAAGGTTGTAGGTATTCAATGTTTTCTCTAGGATTTTCTCCTAAGTTCATATGGTTTAGATATGTTAATCATGGTTGTTGAAAGTTTTTATATCCAGCTTTTGGGTTTTTGGATTGTTGTATAGTGTGAGTTATGTTCATCAGTTGTGAACCATATTTTTTTGTGTATCTAGCCAAGGTTAGGGAAAATTTTTTTTACTCCAAATTTCTTCTTGTTTGAGTATTATGACTTGTGGTTCTCAAGATAAGTTGTTGAGGTCATGTTCAAATTAATTTTCTTATCTAAAAAATATTAGACCGTGCTAAGGTTGTGTGTGCTTAATTGATTTATGTGTTTTACACTTTTTTGGATGACCTTATGTTTAACACTACTTATGAAGTTTATGGAAGCATGTTGAATCCTGTGTTTGGGTCACCCTCATTCTTATTCCATTGTAGAATGATTTGGTATCAACCTAATTTAAATTTGTAAATGCAAATGATATATGACAAACCTTGGATGAGTTTCAAGGTTGAAGACAATATAAATATAAGGTGAGATGTGATGTGGAAGAATAAGATAGAGGAATACAAGTAAGATAGATGCGAGATATATGTGATGTGAGTTTGAGTAGTGCAATGCGAAACATAATTGCAATTTTTTGGAAGTAGTGAGATGAAGGTGCACTCTATCATTCATGCATGTCTGCAAGTGTTTGAGTGTGTTGTGGTGTAAATATTTGTTGCATTGAGATTGTATTTCTCTTAGTAACAAATCTCTTCTATCTTATTTGTAATTTTGTGGTAGTGAGCCCTCCAGGTGGTTAACGCTTGTTAGATAGGGAGTCCTTATCTAGACGATAAGTCCTATTTTGACATTGAGCCTTATCTGGCAATGAACCTTTGTATTCGGTTTTGATATTCTCTATATTGTGAGCTAATACTCACTATAGTTTTTCCCTTATTGGGATTTCCATGTAAATTTGGTGTTATTGTGTGTGTGTGGTGTTTTTTAGTTTTTTCTTTTACACTTAATGATTAATCACATTGGCAGAGTAAAGGATTTGTGAATGATAGTTGATCTAATTTTTGGTGGAAGTTCTTAAATGATAAAATTTGTTACAATTGATTCACCCCTCTCTCAATTTTCTTGTTCAAAACTAAGAACCTTCTCACCAATGCATTCAAGCCTTTGATTCATAGCATAGATTTCTCTACTACAAGTTTCATCTCCGGGCGGGTGCATGGAAATGGGTAGCAATTCTGTGGACACCCTAAAGAAAAAGTTTGAAAACCATAACACGAGCGCGTTATAACACGCTCACATTATGTCTCCATTAAGCCTAGGCTAGGTCTCGAAAACTATAAAGAAATAATGCGAGCACGTTATAACGCACTCGCGTTATTGACTGTTAAAAGCAAAAAAAAAATGCAAATCTCTCATTTGCATTTCAACTGGTTTTTTTGTTGCACCCACGGCCAAAAACCCCACAATATCACACTCATGTTCTAGGAGGAGAATATCTTCACCAACAATCCTTATTTCTTCACAACGATGGTGCCACGATGACGAGGAACTGTGAGAGGTAAGGATTCTATGGTTTTTGTTTTGAATTTGTTAGTTTTAGGTTGAATTTGATATATATTGTTTTTCAATTTTTAGGAGATGCAAATCAACCTGCAAAATCTCAAAATCCTCAATAGGAAGACCAACCAAATCCTCAAGATCAAAATCAACCACAACATTAACCTCCTCCACCAATCACTCAACCCCCTCCTGGCACTCAACAAAATTTAATGAGTGAAATTGAGAACAACAAAAAACAAATTGAGGATTTGATCAATAGGTCAAGTGATCCAAATGGTTCAACCACATAAATAATCACCCTAGAAAATTCATTGAAAGATATGTTAGAAAATGTAGATTCAATTAGCAAACAAATAACTGGATGGGAAGATAGGAGGCAGGCGGCTAGGGACTATTATGCAAATAAACTATCATACAAGGATGTGAAGGATTTAAAAATTACAAAAGGTGATTTGTGCTCATTATTCACTGAACCACGCACAAATACAAATCTTACCCTCAATGCAAAGAGGTTTCCTATCCATTGGTGCCACCATCGACAGATTAGGGACCGATTTTATGATAGGTGGTACATGGTCTTCGACTACCCACCGTGCAACAATTGCGAGGTCCCGCAATATTTCCTTAGGAAACTATATAGTGAGTTCATATTGAACAAAATCCCAAATTATTTTGATATGAGGGATTTCCAGGGAGAGGTGGGGGGTTAGCTCAGGATAGACCTGGTGCACAGCCAAATCCTACGTGGCAAGGTAGATGAGCTCTCGCTAGTCCACCTCGTGAGCACATTGTTATGCCTTCCATCACAAAGGAACATGCTGACATAGAGACATTGCAACAAATCAACACTTTGAGCCAGAGTGTCATCCATCATACTAGCCCTATTCTACAACACCATCCAAGGGAGTCTTCAAGTGGTGGCCTTTGAACACATGTGTGTCAATCTTGCGGGGCTACTTGTTCACATGACCCCACCGACCCTCAGGAGACTGGTACGCAGGATCCATCTGCAACTATGGAGATGGAGAGGGCAACTGACATTTTGCATGAGGCATATGGCATTGATAGTTAGGTAAAAGTTAGTGCATGTGTTCATTGAATTTAATTTATTAGATTTTGATTTTGAAATGCAAGATTAAATAAAAATATTCTATGATTTTAATAAAATTGTAGGGTCATAGTGTTGAGACTGGATACATCGCCCCCCCACCAACCTATTTTTGTAGTAGACCTATCGCTAGGGTATGTAACTAGTAAACAATTATAAATTTATTGCATGTTAATGGCATTGTTTTACGAATGGTAATTTAATATGCAATTTTGGATGTTGAACAGACTAATATTGGAGGTTTTGATGGAACACTTCCCAGTGGTGGTGGATTTACTCAAACCTTCACGTAGGTAATAGAATAAAGAGTTTAAATAATGAATCAAGTACTTAATAGATTTGTGTAGTTTATACATGCACGTCGTTGATTACGTTGAATAATTTGTTATTTTATTTTCAGTTTTTGGGAGACGATACACCTCAGAATGTGACGAGGGAAATGGATATTGGTGTGACATCTACTATACAATCCTCAATGGCTCTAACATAAGAGGTATGAGAAAAATTAGTAAATTTCAATTTACATGTTTTTTTATAGATGTTAGTTAGTGAAAAATCAAACCATTATTGATTCACATAGTTTAATTTCTATTTGTATGGTTTATATAGGGCTTGAGCACACCTGAGAATGGGTGTGAGAATATTTCCCTTGTGGAGAGAGATCGTGAGATGGCTGTAAGTGATTATTTTGTCAAATTTATCTTTTTTTAAAATGTAATTTCTATATATTTGTGTCTTTACTTCTTATAGTAATAGTTAAAACTTCACCATGAACTAAACCCTAGGAGGAGTAGCAGGAGCACTCCATGAGTGCAAAAAAAAAGAGTGACAGACCTATCGCCATCCGAGAAAAAAGGAAAGGGAAATATTTTATTTCCAGGGCATGGAGAGCAATGACTTTTGATTCCAGAGTCCTTTGTTGTATGCCTGCATGGCACTTTTTGTACATATTTTTTATTGGACATATTTGACATTGTATGTCTAGATGGCATTCTCGTAAGCCTATATGGCTATTTTGTACATATATTTCATACTTATATCAGCATATATTGATGTATTCCTACATGGCTATTTGGTTAATACAAATATCTTTTATCGATGCCTATCCATATTTGCATTCTAAATTGATGGTTCAATAGATATGAGTTATGTGTATTCAAGTGTATACTTTACAACTTACGTGTATACTTTGTGAATTATGTGCATTCGAATGTATACTTTGTGGCTTACATGTTTTCATGCATATACCTTGTATTCGTGCATATACTTTTTTAAATTTGTGTATACTATGTATTCGTGTGTATACTTTTTGAGGCTTACGTGTTTTTGAGTACTTGTACTTCCCTTATTGACATGTACATGTTTGAATTATTCATGTGTATAATTATTAATTGGTTAGCCCTAGCATTGATCTATGTCATCCTCAATGCATGATCCTTGAGATGGAGTAAGAACACCCTCAAGGTCAAAAGGAGTTTCACATGCATTCTTCATAGACTCATTTTGGTAGTGAAACCAAAAACCTCTTGCATCATTGAAACGATTTTTTTTTTTCTTTATAGAAGGTCTGAAGCCATTATCATTCTCCATCGGCTCTCCATGTATCCACTCCCCATTAATGGTTGTCTCATGACCTTCATGAAACCAAGCACTTATCTCATTTGTGATAGAAGAAATGTATGAAGATTTATCTTCCTCCTTATGAACCATTCATTATCATGAGAGATGGGTTCTTGTGAACCACTACTGATGAATCATGGGTCAATGAGTTTGACTTGTAAAACTACACGATTGAATCCTGATAGCAATATCACAATATTTATATATCTAAATGTGTTATTTCCTCCAGCTAAAATTTGTGCTTATACTTATGTGATTGATGTATGTATGGGATCATAGTAATTTCTATTTGATGATGCTATTGTGTCTTTAAGGTTTATTTATTAAAGGGTGCATGAAACAAGTTTTAAATCCTTACAAATCTTTGAATTTCTTAGGTTTTTCTATTTGTTGAGTCTAGGCTCCGAGCCCAAGTCCAAGTCAAAAAATGGCTTGTTAAGTCCAAGGCGAGTCCTAGTCTTGTAACACTGGTGTGAACACATCGAGGAATAATGTATATGTCGATGAAGAGAGAACCCATCCTTGTTTCCAAACAAACCATGGTATAGATATGGTTGGTCGAGATAAAACATCACTCTCCTGGATAGTTCGAACCATAATCTTTCATGGCTACAAACACACCATTATGTTTGTTCTTGATCCTATTGAAGAAATGGTGGAACATGTTGTAGATCAAATATTGCAACCCTAAGTCCACAAGAAGGTTACTTGTCTTGATTTTCGTAAATGTCTTTAAGATGTTCATCCTTCTTGATTAATGTGAACTATTGATGTTATCTAGATCTTTGAAACTATCTACAATCATGTGCAATACTGTAGAAGCTAGAGCTATATCTAATACTACAAATGACTGCTCAATGGAATCCTGATAGCAATATCACAATTTGACACATTGTAGAAAATACCTCCTACTTATCAATTGATGAGCTAAAGGGGCTCTATAATGAATGTTTCATAAGGCACAACACTTGCTGAAGGTTTTTCAAATGGGGTTGAAAGCTAAGTGGGCTTAACCTTGGGGAAAAAACTTTGTGGTTAAGCGCTTGAGTTGGAGTATACTAGAATGAGTGACCTCTCAGAAAGGCCTAGTGCCTCACCTTTGTGAACATCACTTAGATGCAATGAGTGCTAAGTGGGCCATTCAATATCATTTCAAATTTGTTGCTTTAAGAAACTTACAAATTTGCAACTTAAGACTCCTCCAACCTAAGGGATCGATTCGGTGGAACATAGCTCAGAGTGATTCCACGTGTTTCAGTGCAAAAGAGGACCATTCCTAGCATAAAAATATCTATTTGAATGTGTTGGAACAGTCCGCTTGGTCACACAAGTTGCAAAATGAAAGTTACACCACTTTGCACTGCTTGCATTTGATACTTTTTCTATCAAGTCAACATCCGCCACCACTCGAAAACCACTCTGAGATAGCCAAAACCGAGAGAGGTTTTTGTAGATAGGATCAACATGATCCTATAGGATTAGATGAGAAGTTTCTAAGCATCATGACATCTGAGTAATAGCATGTTGAAGTTTGCAGCCATTTTGCAGTTTGGACCCTTAAGGGATTGATCCGGTGGAACATAGCTCAGAGTGATTCCACGTGTTTTGGTGTGAAAGAGGACCATTCCTAGCATAAAAATACCTATTTAGATGTTTTGGAACAATCCGCTTGGTCACACGAGTAGTAGAGTGAAAGTTGCACCACTTTGCAACTTTGCACAGCTTGAATTTGACACCTTTTCCATCATGTGAAAATCCACCGCCACGAGAAAAAAACTCCAAGATAGCCAAAACAGAGAGAGGTTTTTCTAGAGAGTTCCAACGCCTTTCTTTAGGATCAAATGAGAAGTTTCTAAATGTCACGGTATCCAAGTAATAGCATGTTGAAGTTTGCAGCTATTTTGCATTTTGGACCCTTAAGGGATTGATTTGGTGGAACATAGCTCAGAGAGATTCCATGTGTTTCAGTGCAAAAGAGGACCATGCCTAGCGTAAACATACCTATTTGGACATGTTGGAACAGTCCTCTTGGTCACACGAGTTGCAAAGAGAAAGTCGGACCACTTTGCAACTTTGCATAGCTTGAATTTGACACCTTTTCCATCATGTGAAAATCCGCCGCCATGAGAAAACCACTCCGAGATAGCCAAAACCGAGAGAGGTTTTTCTAGAGGGTTCGAACGCCTTTCTATAGGATTAGACGAGAAGTTTCTAAGTGTCACGGTATCCAAGTAATAGCATGCTGAAGTTTGCAGCTATTTTGCACTTTGGACCCTTAAGGGATCGATCCGGTGGAACATAGCTCAAAGCGATTCCACGTGTTTCGGTGCATAAAAATACCTATTCAGATGTGTTGGAATAGTCCTCTTGGTCACACGAGTTGCAGAGCGAAAGTTGCACCACTTTGCAACTTTGCACAACTTGAATTTGACACCTTTTCCATCAAGTGAAAATCCTCCCCCACGAGAAAACCACTCCAAGATAGCCAAAACCGAGAGAGTTCTTTCTAGAGGGGCCCAACGCCTTTCTGTAGGATTAGACGAGAAGTTTCTAAGTGTCACGGTATCTGAGTAATAGCATGTTGAAGTTTTTAGCTATTTTGCACTTTGGACCCTTAAGGGATCGATTTGATGGAACATAGCTCAGAGCGATTCCACGTGTTTTGGTGTGAAAAAAGACCATGCTTAGCGTAAACATACCTATTCAGATGTGTTGGAACAGTCCGCTTGGTCACACGAGTTGCAAAGCATAAGTTGCACGACTTTGCAACTTTGCACTGCTTGAATTTGACACTTTTTCCATAAAGTGAAAATCCACCGCCACGAGAAAACCACTCCAAAATAGCCAAAACCGAGAGAGGTTTTTGTAGAGGGGCCCAACGGATTTTTGTAGAATCAGACGAGAAGTTTCTAAGTGTCATGGTATCCAAGAAATAGCATGCTGAAGTTTGCAGCCATTTTGCACTTTGGACCCTTAAGGGATCGTTTCGGTTGAACGTAGCTCAGAGTGATTCCACATGTTTCAGTGCAAAAAAAGACCATGCCTAGCATAAAAATACCTATTTGAACATGTTGGAATAGTTATTTTGGTCACATGAGTTGCAAAGTGAAAGTTGCACCACTTTGCAACTTTGCACTGCTTGAATTTGACACTTTTTCCATCAATTGAAAATCCACCACCAAAAGAAACCTCTCCAAGAGGGCCAAAATCGAGAGAGGTTTTTCTAGAGGGGCCCAATTCCTTTCTGTAGGATTAGATGAGAAGTTTCTAAGTGTCATGGTATCCGAGTACTAGCATGTTGAAGTTTGCAGCCATTTTGCACTTTGGAGCCTTAAGGGATCAATCCGGTTGAACATAGTTCAGAGCGATTCTACGTGTTTTGGTGTGAAAAAAGACCATTCCTAGTGTAAAAATACCTATTCGGACACGTTGGAGTAGTTAGTTTAGTCAGACGAGTTGCAAAGAGAAATTTACACCACTTTGCAACTTTGCATTGCTTGAATTTGACACTTTTTCCATCAAGTGAAAATCCGCTGCCATGAGAAAACCACTCCAAGATAGCCAAAACCAAGATAGGTTTTTCTAGAGGAGCCCAATGCCTTTCTGTAGGATTAGATGAGAAGTTTCTAAGTGTCACGGTATCCAAGTAATAGCATGCTGAAGTTTGCAGCCATTTTGCACTTTGGACCCTTAAGGGATCGTTCCGGTTGAACGTAGCTCAGAGTGATTCCACATGTTTCAGTGCAAAAAAAGACCATGCCTAGCGTAAAAATACCTATTCGGATGCATTGGAATAGTTAGTTTGGTCACATGAGTTGCAGAGCAAAAGTTGCACCACTTTGCAACTTTGCACTGCTTGAATTTGACACTTTTTCCATCAAGTGAAAATCCGTCGCCACGAGAAAACCTCTCCAAGATAGCCAAAACCGAGAGAGGTTTTTCTAGAGGGGCCCAACACCTTTCTATAAGATTAGATGAGAAGTTTATAAGTGTCACCGTATCTGAGTACTAGCATGCTGAAGTTTGCAGCCATTTTGCACTTTGGAGCCTTAAGGGATCGATCCGGTTGAACATAGCTCAGAGCGATTCTACGTGTTTTGGTGAGAAAAAAGACCATGCCTAGCGTAAAAATACCTATTCAAATGCGTTGGATTAGTTAGTTTGGTCACACAAGTTGCAAAGCGAAATTTGCACTACTTTGCAACTTTGCACTGCTTGAATTTGACACTTTTTCCATCAAGTGAAAATCCACCGCCACGAGAAAACCACTGAAAGATAGCCAAAACCGAGAGAGGTTTTTCTAGAGGGGCCCAATGCCTTTCTGTAGGATTAGATGAGAAGTTTCTAACTATCAGGGTATCCGAGTAGTAGCATGTTGAAGTTTGCATCCATTTTGCACTTTGGACCCTTAAGGGATCGATCTAGTGGAACATAGCTCAGAGCGATTCTACGTGTTTCGGTGTGAAAGAGAACCATGCCTAGTGTAAACATACCTGTTCTGACCTATTGGAATAGTCCGCTTGGTCACACGAGTTGCAGAAAAATGTGTACAAATTGTTTACATGACCTTTATATGACCTTTTTCACATTGTTTACATTTCAAAATTCAAAGTTTGCAAATTTTCCTACTCAAGGCATTTACAGAACAAGGTGCTACTACACAAAAGATGAAATCCAACCTTATAATATTTGAGTATATCTCATTATGTAATTAAATCTTATTACAATGCCTTTGGCACTTCATTCTCTAAGATCTTTTACAATGTCACTCATACATTCAAGATTCTCTTTAAATGTCTGCATCATAGGTGCTCATTATGAGGTTAACTTCAAATGAGTAACTTGAGATTCCCTCACTAAGCTTCACATGCTCTCTTATAATGGCTTGAAATCAAAATTGAGATTTGTCAAAATCATCAAAATAAGTATGTTGCATTGCTTTTTTGGCCAAGATTCTCTTTGATGGCTCTTAAATCAACATTTTCTGCAACGAAAGATCAATCAACCCTTAGTAGTTTACTTACAAATATGCAAAGTAAAGGAGAAAAAGAAAGAGCATCCAAAATGGAAATGAAATAAAAATAGATGGAAGGCACTTACAGATGTTGCATTGCTTTTATGGTTGACATTCTCTTGGATGGCTCATATATCTGCATTTTTTGCAAGGGGACACCAATCATTGTAAAATAAGATGATAGCATTGGCATCAAATAAATTAATGTGCATTGTACAAGTATAAATTGTTAAGAACCAATGTGCATATACTTACAAATTAATCCAACGAACCCTCTGGGTCTGCTCTACTCTTTATTGTGTCAAGTATTGCCTCATGGTCAGACTCACAGACCTTCCATAACATCTTGCTCAAAGGTCTACCCCCATATTTGGTCAAATAAACATTGGATGCCACGATAAGGTTCGAGTAATGAATAATCTTACGATGCATGTCAAAGTCCTGAAATAGCCAATGTTTAACACTTGAATGTGGGTACCTTCTAAGCCATGTTCCAGTAACCACAATTGAGCCTGTAGGGTATTCTATGTTTTCTCCATCTATAACTGGGGCCTCCAATTTATTTTTGGTCTCAACACAATGACACAAGTAATAATCGATTCCCTCTGCATTGTCTTCATCTGTAATAACTGCATAAACATGTCGTGCATTGATATGTGCAAAAAATATCTTGAAATTTGTCAACATTACAAATACAGTACAAAGTAAGATAATGATATGGAATTTCAACAACTAAGAAAGTAGATATATCACCTGGTTGAACTAGATCTGATACATGGTCAAAGTCGACCGATGATTCCATCTATGTCAGTTCCAATGTCGTCAGAGGGCGATACATGTGAAGTGGGCTAAGATAACTTGTGAACCATTTTTCAACCCACTCCCCTGACTCACAATCATTCCAGGCTTGCATTGTACATGAAGAACAAAAGCATGCCATCTTTCATGTATCGATACTCCATGAACCTGAATTTTAGCTAAGGAAAGAGTGTACCTCACTCAATCCTGTTAGTGTACAGTAGTCTTTATATGGTGCAATGTTAGCATCATCCATCAACCAAAAAAATCTATGAACTGAAGACATACCTTCATTACCTGGACCAATCAAAGCATTACATTACTCAACGATTGATTTTGCATCTGTCAACTTTGCACTGTCTTTATACTTTAACTCTTCTTGTGCTAATGCTCTTTTCACGCATGCTCCTGCAGAATCATGCTCCCCCTTTCCATGTCGAGCCTCACAAAAGTTCCACATATGTTGAAAACCTATAATGAAATGCATCCTGCACAACCAGTAGAACATGCACGAGTTCTTGAACTGTGCTGCATAGTTATTAGACCATATTATATGTTGATTGTATTCTATGCCCCTCTGAGCCAAACCACTATAGAACATCTGGAAGCAACCTTGCATGAACTCTGGAGAATGTGTGTGATCATCACTAATGTAAAAGTGGTACTCCCTCAATACCTTCCTTTGTTCATTTGTACTATCAGATGCATGAACGAATGCTATGTGCACAAATATCGAAACTTGTGTGGAGTTGTAATACTGTGACTGCACCTCATGTTGTGGCTGTAGAGTGTAGTTCTCTACAAATTCAACCATGGATACTATTCTTCTAGCTGGAAAGTTGTCCTTGCATAGCTTGAACTGCATGTCCAACCATCGAGCTCTATGGGTATGCATTGCATACTCAGACAGTATACTGTCATGAAATGTGGTCATAAACTAGTACACTAGAATCTTCTCAATAACCAAATCACACCTTTTTGCTTGAGACCCATCTTTTGTAGCATATGCCACTATTTTATACTTCTCGAACTCTACTAGTTTCTATCCCACCTCATTTATGCTTTCCATATGTTGACATACTAGCAAACGCTGGAAGCCACCACAATGCTCGCATGAACCATCCAAGCATGTTGTCCTATAGAATATCTGGCCATCCTCTATTTCACATAATTTTTTTGATAAGAACTCTCTTGAAGATTTTGGTGGGGCTTCTATGCCACAATCCTGCAAAACATCGTTAGTATGCAAATCTAAACATATAGAACGATAAACATCATAATGGTTAGAAAACTCAATATGTAGTCTACAACAACAAGTAGTGCGTGTGTGATTTATCTTGACATAAAAAGGTATAATAATTTCAAAAACTCTTTGAGAAATACTAATTTGAGGATAATCATTTTCAAATTTCCGAAAAAATTGGGTTTGAGTCATATCCAAAAAATGCTTTGGATGTGGCTCACGATTCTGACTACCGATTCTCCTTCTTACAACATCCCTTTGATTCAGAGACGGCCTTGTGTTATTCTTCCAATACTCTTCAATTAGTGTTCTCAAGGCTTGGACAACTTCTTTATCTTTTCGTGATAGTCTCCTCGAGAATGCCCATAATTCATTTGTATCATTGCCCTCAATTCTTTGTCGCCTTTGAATGGCTCTTGATAAAGTTTTTCTACTAATTCCCATTTGTTCACTAGTGTTTTTAATTAGACGAGCTCTCTTTGTTTGACAACTTATCAAAGTTGATGTAATGACACGTCAGGTGACATTACTATCCTTTGAGCATGAGGTCTTACCCACACTCTCATAAGAATCCATTAGATTCTTCACAATAGTGTCTTCACTCGATACATTCGATGTTCTCAACCCAAGAGTCTTCATGATGTTCGTATACTTTACACCCCGCATCATTTCAACAAATAGTTGACATCTTGCAGTCTCATTTAGCCTTTCAAAGAATCATTCCCAAATCTTATCAGCATATCTTCTACAAGTGTGTCTTGTCTTGAAATCTTACCTTCCATGTGCTGCAAAATCTCATCATCAATATTAATCAAATACATTGGCTTTCTACGCAAAATTCTAGGTGGTGTTCTCCTAGGTACATACATCTCAACATTAGGAATTTCATCAATATTTAATTGAGGTGGGCTAGATTGCGTACCTTCGATCGAGGGTGGAGAAGAAGACATACCTTGAGGTTCACATGGGGATGATGGAATACCTTCTTCATCAATTCTGAGTGATGATGTACTGTCAAATTGAGATGTGTTGGATGGTGTCCAACAATATTCACTTGTGGTACATGGTGTCCCTCCATATTCACTTGCAGTAGATGGTGTCCATTCATATTCACTTGTGCTAGATGGTGTCCCTCCATATTCACTTGTTCTTAATGGTGTCCCTTCATATTCACTTGTCGTAGAGGGTGTGTCTCCAACTGCGATATTTGAATTTGTCTTACGACGATGCTTTCACATTCGTGCCTATTGTGCTGTCAATTCCCATTCTCTTTTTGACGGTTGAGGTTCCTCTAAAATCAAGTTGTTTTCATCAATCATTTCCAATTTCTTCTTTTCATGATATGTCGCTACCTGAACTCTCTCCTTTTCTTTCAAGGTTTCCTTCTCTTCGTCTGTTAGTTTCCTCTTTGTCTTTTTCTTCGGCATGGCGGATAATTTTATCTGTACCATAGTAATGAGACAAATATTAGTTCCTAAGAAATTTATCCATTGAAGTTAATTGAAAAATATATGTTATTGAAGGCTTCATTTAACTAATACTTACAATGATCGTGTACAAAAGTTAACCTAGCATGTAGACAAATGTGTACAAATTATGGAAGCACTAGGTTGGCCAGAGCACATTCCTAACTAAAAGTGAATAACCATGATGGTGATTCTGAAAACTAATGAGTGTAATGGCATTGTGAGTGTTTGATAAGTTTTTGGTGTAGGAGCATCTTGAAAATCTATGCTTCCATTTTGAAATTTGATTCAATTTTGGGTATCTTCATGCTGTAAGAGGGTCATTAAAGACATTTTCCATGTACCGGTTATATGACCTTTCAAAGGTGGTTGTTTTTTAGTTATAGGAATTGGGGGGAGTTTTTTTTCATTGAAAAAGGTTTAAACAACCTCCATTGGCTCGAAGGGAGGATTTTTGTTCATTTTGAAATCCATTTTTTTTGATAAAAAAATGCTCTTTTGCAGAAATTCACTGGTTTTTTTGCACTTTCGTGCACTTGTACACATCTATACAGCCTCCCCTTGATAGAAAAATAATATAATATTGTAGTAACATGTCTTAAATCTCTAATTCATCAGTTCTAAGGGCTAAACATTACGTTTGAAGGGAGCAATTGACAATTTTCTGAAACTGCTCATTTCAAGCCAGTCAAGGGTTTGAGTAGGATTTAATAATGAAATGACCATCCCACATACTATTATGACTTATTTCTTGGAGGGATGGAATTTAAATTGTTAGAGTAGGGTCTTTTATTGTTCAACATGCCTTGGAATGAAACTAATGACAATAAGATGCCCATTCTTAGCTCAAACAAGCACTTTTCCATGAGAATTTGAGGAACCAAGGAGTGATTTTGGAAAAGTTTTGAAGGAGTGGTCTATGTAATGAACTTTTGACCTTGTGCAGGGTATTTTGAAGATTTTTAATGCTTTGGAATGGTCTGGGAAGGCCCGCGTATAGGATTTTCTATAAACCCTCCCTCTTTGCATTGAAAAATGGGGGTTTTTGTATTGGAAGCCTAGTTGAGCAGGTAAGGTCCTAAGACCTAGAAATTATCTTGTTTTGAGATCTAATTAAAGACTATTTTTGGGTTTGGAAGTCTGGTGTGAAGATCTAAGGGTAGTTCCTTTGTAAAATTGGCCTACTTGGAGGCCTAAAATAGTGAAAAGGTCAGTTTTCTTAAAGTTGTCCCAAAGGAGTCATGTGATGGGTTAAGGTATGTCTTGCAACTTTGAAATTGGTGCTAGAATCATTCTTTTATTTTCTTGGTGTTTTGGAATGTTTTGGAGTTAAGGGCCCAAAACTGGTTTTGCACAGTAATTAGATTCCAAGGGTGAAATGTGGGAAATAATGTTTTTGTTTGTTGTCCAACTTGGAGGAGTGTTGGGATTTTTCCATTACACCTTTTTAAACTTCTTAGATGCCTCTTGAAGGAAAGTTGACATCTTCAATGGTTTTGGGTCCTCTAAATCTGCATAAAAAATGAGTATCACAGTTTGAAGTGTGTGCATGGTTTGGTAGATACATGTGACAGTTTGCAGATGCTTGGCTACTAGTAATGTGGAAAGTGAACAAAGGAAATAAGTTTGTGTGTAAGGGTGGATTTCTGAAAGGTTTCATTTTTGTTGTACTAACTCTAACAAAGATTTATTATGGAAATAATGGTTTGGTTGTGCCTTAAGAATTATATTTTGTGTTTGTAAACAATGGTGCCATTATGAAATATTTAAGACAACTTGTGAATGACATAATCATTGGTTGATGTTTTGAGGAACCTAGTTGATTGTAATCAATTATTTTCAAGATTTTCAAGGTGTTTTGAAGGTTCGTAAGGAATTGGGAACTCTTAATGCTAATTTGAGTATACGAATCAAATGTTTTGTGAAATGAAATATAGTTGAATAAGTGTGTCAAGAAAGGTGTTGATTTCTTCCTTTGTACTGCATTAGTTTGTGCAGAGGTATTGGAAGGTGTTTGGACCCTTCGGAGGAATGGGAGAGGCTTGGAGTTGTTTTAAAGGATGAATTTTTGTGAATGGTTCTGAGTTTCTAATCAGCTTTATGCTATGTTACAATCAATTTTATGATGGTTAATCTATTTTTTTGAGTCTGAAAAAGAGTTGAAACCAAGTTCTAATATTTTGATGAAAAGATGATTGAGTTTGTTTATTGATCTTATTCAATTTAAGTTAGGGTCATAAGTACCCTTGATGATTTGTGGATCCTGGTAGATGCTCTGCATCAAGATTAAAATGGGAATTGGAAAGTGTATATAATTGTGTATATAATGGTAATTTAAAATGTGCATTGACAACCTAAGGTTATAATGACAAACAAAAATGAAATCAAGCCATAATAGAATGAAAGAAAATATGTAAATACTTCACATACCTTAAAAACCAGACTTTCAAATGGATGAGTTCAACCCAATTATGTAGCCTTAGCTTCTTCTTTCTTAAAACTCCAAAAAAATTTGACTTGTTCAAAAGCTTGTTCCCTTACACACTTCAATTGTATATCAGTTTTCAATGGAATTCAAACTTCAATTGATATTATATGTCTTTCAATGTGGAAAATCTGCTATTTCATGCAAAGGTGGTAAAAATATCATGGAAAAGGTGATAGAATATGAGAAATATGCTTGCACACTTCACAACATCATCAAAAAGCTATTTTTTTTCAGAGCACACATAGAACCAGGGGAATATGTAGACTGTGGGCCTTCAAATCACGGGTATATAGAGTTTTTAACCATTTTAGTGGAGTAAATAACGCGAGCGCGTTATATGAAATTTGGTTTTCATAGTATATACAGAAGGAGAGAGGGGGAGAGTGGGAGAGAGGGAGAGAGAGAGGGAGGGAGAGAAGGGGAGAGTGGGAGAGAGTGGGAGAAGGGGAGAAGCGGAGGGTGGGAGACCGAGAGAGTGGGAGATAGAGAGGGAGAGAGGGGAGAGTGGGAGAAAGAGAGGAGAAGAGAGAGGGAGGGAGAGAGAGGGAGTGT